>CABFOQ010019618.1:2667-41253 GCA_900660455.1 Gephyroberyx darwinii
CACACACACTCACACACACACACACACACACACACACTCACACACACTGTAAACAAGTTACAGCCAGGAAATGTGAAGGTCATGTCATTTGACAGGTTTGTGGCTCTTGTGACCATGTTTTAATTTGTTATTCTCATTCATACAAGTATTAAGCAAACCTGGAAGAGTGCAGTATTTCTGAGAGTTAATAAAGAGGAAGTGCGTTTACTGTGGTGCGTCTGCTAGCTTGCGAGCTTATCAGCTGACATGTGATTGATTACATATGGCAACCTCACCAGTAGGATAACAAAACCACAATTCATTTTTAAAGTCAGAGGTTTGGCAAAAATACATAAATAGAGGGAAGAATGCAGGTATGCAGTTACTCACCCAGAAAATGAAGTTGAAAAAGAAAAGCAGGAACTTGACGCATTTCATTCCCCCCTCTACACCCATGGTTGATGAGGGCCAATTTCCTGGATCAAATATAACCAAGCAGTTTCAATTCGTTAAGCTTTTCTATTTTGAACTATCATTCTATCGTCATCATCAGTTGAACTATAGGCAGCAGCAGAAACCTTTTTAAGTTAATACTGTTGTCAACACTCCTAAAGCATGTTTAGAGGAAAACTGATTTCAAGTTGTTGTCAAAGATATTTATAAAAGGCCTGGTACTCCGTCAGCATCTGTGACCATTTTTGTTTTCCATTAAACAATTCCGCCGTTCAGCCACAAATTTGCCATTGGTTTACTTACTTCAGTTATCCTACAATGCATTTCTGACCTCAACATCACCGCCCCTCTCTATGAACCTCTAACTTGAGGGATTACATGCAAGAAATTAACAGTTATATAAACTCATTAAAAAAATCTTTCAGTTTAGGCCACCAGTAGCATGCTGTGAATACTGAATAGGCTTATGAAACAGGAGCTGCCCTCCAAAATAAAGGATCAGATAATTGCTGGTCAGTGTTGAGATCTAGGCCAATCTATCAAATGGGGCATAAAACTATGATCAAAAGCGCCATTTGGAGGAAGGAGAAGCAGTGGTCCAACACCGTTAATCGCAGCCCGGAACAATGTAACCTTTGTCACGGGCCAAATTAGATCAACGATGTTGTTTTCCGTTATGGAACAGACTGACAACGAAGTTAGCCCAAGAAAAACACAACAACTTAAGGACGGTTCAACTCGTCGTTCGCTCAATTGTCGAAAACAAAAAAACATCCTTTCTCTTGATATAATATTTATTTCCTTTGAGGAAATATAACACTTAACCCCTGCGCTAATCATATAGGCCACAAAGTTAAATGAGCTTTTTCAGTTATTTCCTACCTTTTTGAAGAAAATCTCTTGATAACTCCTGATGTTTCCTGGAAGGGGCGAAGAAGTGTCGTCAGAGCTGAAATTTCAGAACTTTTCAATTCAAGATTTTTAGTCCCTCCCTGTCCTCCCCTTCTCCCTCGACACCCTCCTCCTGTTCAAACTGATGCCTTATGAGGCCGATGACTCAACGCACACTTCAATGTTGCCTTCACGGTCTCCTCTTAAACTCCCATTTACAGGATACACACTGATAAATCCGATTTGTGGCGGTTTCAAGGGCGCCACATTGTCGGGAATAATAAAATGTTAGAGATGCTGTAGATTTGCCTTTAATAATAAACAGTAACCGATTTATCACCAACCATCAACAATGGCTGAACTACTGCGAAAATATTTTTTTCACAAACTCCATGTTCACATCTCAGCAACTCACGTGACAAAGAAAAGTCCCACTTGCCCAGACATACATACATCAAACATACATCCCACTTTGTTGGTTCATTCATGTGCTCTCCATCGCGATTACGACATTTCCAAAAGCACTTGAGGGCAGCATAAACCCTTAACCCTAATATGACTCACAGCATCCCAAGTCCCAGTCATATTTTTCTTATCTCTTCATTTCAATGATGATGCAAATTCCATTAAATTCCCACTGATGGTAAATGACATCACAAATTGTTTCAGTAGTTGGCCTGTACTATAAGAAAACCATTTCCTCAAACATTTCCTCTTTCACTTCCTCAGACCTTTCAGAGGAAGAGTGATTGTTCCCTTGGGCAATGTTTTCAAATGATTCAACTCACCCTCAGCCTACCTCAGACTGTTTGAGGTCATCGTTATGGTCACGATGACAGTCACAAGTCTCTGTGAATGTTATGGATGTAAGCTCATACGGTCTTGTGTTTCCGTGGTGTGAACATTTTTTTTCTTCAATCTCAGACTTAGTTACAGACTCAGTGATGACTTGAGACTGAAGGTGTATATTAAGATAATCATTTTCTGTTTCTAATATCTAGGATATGAACAGTATTTTCCTCTCCCTGTGCATTCTCCATGATGGCTGTGATATCAGAGGAGGTGCCTCTGACGTGGCCTACCCTCTTTCTCACATTACTGCTGTTGGGGTGAATGAAATGGATAAAATTGTTGACATCCATTGGTCTCATTGTAATTTGTAAGATTGGCATATAACAAGCATATCAAAAAACAAACAGCTCAGTAACCCACATCACTTAGCAGACCATTGGCCACTGATAACATCAGGCTGACCTACTTTATTGGAGAATCTGGCATTGCAATCCAAACCAAACAATTAATGCAGGAGTTCAGATAAGCTTCTGTAGTAATAAGGGTTTAAGATGTTCATAGCCTAGTTTATGAGAAAGTCAACGGTGAAGGGGACATGGGTAAAGGCTTGGCTCTAGTATAGGCCCAGTAAAGGAGGTGGGTAGGCCATACTAGGCCTACTTCTTACCTCCTGTAAGACACACAGTCACAACATGGAAGAAAGGCAGTTTCAGTTTCATGTGGTTCAGCCTAAGGCCAAAACAAGTGTGTAGGCCTGTAAGTCAGGGGAGTTATTTTGAATATAAAATGAGCCTAAACACATTCTCTATGTCACTGAAGCTGCATGCATATGAGTCAGCTGTGCTTGTGCCACACCCATGACAGCAGTTCATAATTTAATCATGCCCCATCATCAGAAACATAGTAGGTTTGGTTTGATAACTTCAATTTCACACTTATTTCTTTATAGCTGGTCACTCATGAAATAATTATGTTGCTTGAACTCCACCGTTTACCAGCAAGTAATAAGTAATAAGATACCATTTATTTGTGTTTGGTATATTTTGATGCAAAATAAGTATGGCTTTGGAGTGATTTTGAAATAACTTGCTTCTTACGAGGTAAATGCTATAACAAACATGTGCAAGACAAACTCATGCCTGCTTGTTACATTTGTAAATAACCAATGTCCAATTACATTTCATGGACCAATTTGTCACATTTGGATCCATGTCAAAAAGTTTGGACACACCCGTAAAGACTATCATACATTTGACAACCTTCTAGTGACTTTGAACGTACACCACCAGTGACGACATCTGTGCGATTCTGTTATTGGCTAGATTGTCTGTAACTCAACTCAGCAGCCAAGCGAGGGAAGGCGGTGCAAGCGGAAGGGGCGGGATCAGGTGCGATCATCATGGCGGGATACACGAACTGGATAAGCGGCTTCATTGCTGAAAGGACAAACTTAATAGTTTTGCTGATATTGTTTTTTTGTTTGCCTCAAACCTCATACCAAGCTGCAAGTAAGTTGTAACGTTATGCTACAATAACCAAGATATGAATTATAGCCTAAAATAAGCACGTTAGTTACCGTATTATTGGGCAGGCTAACTGACGCAAGCTAGTGTTTATTGGTGTTTCTTGCAGTGCAGCTGTTATGAAAATGGAGAGAAGTAACGTTAAATTAGCCACAATACCACCTTGTATGTCCTCGTACCCACGATACATGCTGTTGTTTCTTTCTGTGTTTGTATGCTGTAAATTCACATACTCGCCCCATCAGGTTTCACGTCCCCATCATTGTGGCAGTCTGCATATATTCATGGTTTTTCATAATGGTAGCACTGTTTCATACTGTATACATACTGATGTTTATTGTACTTATATCTATACATAGCACATCTTTCTAATTTAGTAATCCATATTTAAGTAACCAGTCATGCCTGCTAGTAGCATCAGTAAGTAAATACAGTTGCAACTTAATCCATGCATGTTAGTAATCCACAGTAATCCAAGTATGTTAATGTGGCTTCTTGTGACTAACATAATGTTAAATAGTTGCAGCAAATACTATTCCCTCTACAGAGCAGAAACCATATTGGGTTAGCTATCAAATCAAGAGACAACATTTTGCTTTGAATGAGTTGTGTTTATTCCACACATTTCTTTTCTCCAGTAAATAGACCGCTTCTAAAGTACTGTACGTTTTATCAATCCTAGGTTCCAATCTTAAAATAATCAATCTCCAGGATGGCCAGCAAACTGCCAAGTCAGGGTCCAATCACTTCTGCTACATCAACTCCATTGTGCCTGGCTGGAGGCAAACTTGGACAAGAATTCAGGTAAATCAGATATTTGGTTCCCAGTGTGCGGCTCAGGAATAGTATAATTTCACTATTATCTCACTTACTTAGATGTTAACACAATGAGAATGTATAAGTTCTCACCATAGGTTTATTCTAACTTTCACATAGCCAAACGCAGTTATTTTTGTGTTAGGTTATGTTAAAATGTTGTGAATTATGGTTTAGGACTATAATAATAAAGGATTTTGATTTTTCTCCTGATAGGTCAGAGTGTGGAGTTCAAAACAGCTCAAGGTACAAATTGCGGAAGATGAGGAGAAGCTGCAGGAGCTGGATCGCTTCAGTTTTTGGGGCCTGATCCAGCATTTCATACATGAGCAGTCCAATGAAACCACTATTGGCATCAGCATATTCAGCAAGAAGACATGCTTCAAGATTGACCCTGCTGATGACGAAACTCAGTACACTGTGAAGCCCATTCGCAGTAAGTGGAGAAAATTACCAAAGACAACAAAGTTGCTGGTTGTTTATAGATACTACATGGCTAACAGTGTGATGTTTCTTTTCCTTACAGAGTTTGATATCTATCTGTTCTTGGTATTCCTTGCTGGAGTGCTGTTGTTTGTTTTTGCAGACTCACTCAGCAGGTATTTTACCTGTCTGTTCAATGTTTCCCAGTGTTTCCCAGTGTTATTTATTTGATTTATTGACTGCTTATTTTTCTTTGGTCAAAAGGAGTCAAGTATTCTACTATTCCACTGGCATGACCACTGGCATGATTGCCTCCCTTATAATTCTCATTTTCATCTTAGCACGCTTTTTGCCAAAGGTAAGAACAGAAGATTATGGCTCATTTATCTTTTACAAATAGTATCCCTTGATCTTCACCATTTTATAGGTTGAATCACCTTGATCTCATATGTACTTTTGTGTGCTTTATGTTGCCTCCTCCCGCAGAAAAGCCCTTTCTACGTTTTGATAATTGGTGGCTGGTCGTTCTCTCTTTACGCCATCCAGCTTGTCTTCAGGAACCTACAGATAATTCTGCGAGAACACTGGCACCTGGCTTTTGGTAAGCACTTGTTATGAACACAACCGATACATAGCTAGTGACTTCCTGGAAAGATTCAAAATCTGCTTAGTGCTCCTGGCTTCTTTAGTAATTAGCTTATTTTCCTACCAGTGGTAATATAATTTTTGCATGTACTGTATTTTGCACCTGCAGACTCTTAACATGGAGTCAGTGGTTATCTGTTCAATGTCTCCTCACAGATCAATAATCTCTTGAACACAACTGCAAAACACACAACAGATGCAACCTCTCCTTCTATTTTGAATACATGTACATGGCCAATGATGCATTCTTTAATCTACAATACACCACGTCTATGAAACCTTCATGTATCCAGCCAGGATGCCTGGGAAACCATTACACCAAACGTTTTGACATAGATAGCTAAGGGCCACAATACAAGATAGCTGCTAGGCTGCACGCCAGATTAATGTGATTGGACATTTATTAGAAATTGTCTTTCTAATATGACTTGTGAGAATCAAGTCCCTGATCAAACATACTAACATGGCATCAAACAGAACGTATATGAAGGCCAATAACTTCTCCCTGCAAATGTATCCAGTGAGATCTACTTTAAGCTCTCCACTAGGTTATTCAGTAATGATTTTTAAGACATGGGGGGAATTAATAGTTGTTTTTCTGTGTTCCTCAGGTTATGTAGCAGTGGTGGGATTCATCAGTTTTGCTGTGTGTTACCGTCATGGTCCTCTGGTGGATAAGAGGAGCATTAACATCCTCTCATGGACGCTGCAGCTGTTCGGCCTGCTCCTGATTTATGCAGGGATTCAGATCCAGCAAGTAGCATTCTCCATCATCCTGGCAGCGTTCCTCTCCAAGAATTTGGAGTACCCAGTTTCCTTGGCACTCACTGCATGGCGGTAGGTGTTTATACCAGTCAGAAGATGTGGTAGCAGAACAGTTTTTAATTAAAGTGAAAATTTCCTAAAACAGTTTATCCTATTATCTTGGGAAGTATTATCTCTGCTGGAGGTCTGCTGAACTCTACATTTAAAACCTGAGTGGAGGAAAGACAGGAGATAAACCTATGAGAGTGGAGTGCTTTGTAAAGTGTGTTTGCTCGGTGATTGGTTACTGCGACAGCCTGTCATACTCTGGCCAGTTCTAAGGTATACGCTCCTAGAGCCATTCAAATTTGTTGACTGATACAGAAATGACTACCATATGCATTTAGCAAAAAATACCAAAATACAGTCCAAACTATGCATTTAACGCGATGGAGATTTTAAAACTCCATGTTCTGAACTGCATTCAAAATGAGTTTTTCTGACGTGCCTCAATCATTGAAGGCAAATGTCCGTTTTTTTTTTGATTGTGAGCTGGTCAAACTTCCCAGTGTTTCAAAACAGTGAGAGAAAGGCTTCCAAAGCTGCTCCATTGGCAATGAATAGGATACTATGCAATTTTGACAGTATAGAATTTCAAATTTACCTATTGGTGTGTTGTACAGGAAAATCAGACTGACTATTCCTTGGAAGCCACAGCCCCGTCGACTACTGACTGAAGAGGAGTATCAGAAGCAGGGGGAGGAAGAGACACAGCGGGCCCTGGAGGAGTTGCGGAAGTATTGTGCCAGCCCAGAGTGCAGCCCATGGAAGGCTGTGTCAAGGCTTCAATCCCCCAAAAGGTGGCTATTAATAATTCAAGAATATCATGCATGTAATGAAAGCGTAACACTGATGTAATTTTGATCGTCTGTTGCCAGCATTGGTTCAACATTCCAGGCCTCCTGTTTGCCGCTACCACACTCGGATCATATTTCTAACAGCATCAAAAACAGTCTGCAGACACAGTCCTTGCTGAGAGGTGCAATCCATCATTGCAAAAAAGAAGCATAGGTGAAAAACACGTCAATGCTGATAATTGACATATGCTTGATAATGATAACATATCTTATGGGGACTATTTTTATTATATTATATATATTTATTAATTTTGATTATTTTTTACAATGATGGAATAACCATCCCTAGCAAGTGTCTGCACGTTTTTGATGCTTTGAGGAATATAATCAGAAAGTGGAGACTGGAAATGACACAAACAAGAGCTTACATGTCTAAGTTTGTGTGTGAAAGTCACCAATGTTTTGTTTTTTTCCTAACAGTGAGAGTCTATGTTGGCAATAAGTTAAAGTAGACCAGTTCTTTGCTACAGGCACATAACTACATAATTAATAATGTGGATTTGAACCACAAGCATCAAAAATATGGATATGCTTAGTTGATGTCTTTCACTATAGCATGGACAAATGCATCAACTGTCATCTGTTAATAACAGTTGTCTCGTGATGTACTGGTTGTTGCCACTAGATGGAACCGCTTTGCAAAACCTGTTGGTGATACTGTTGCTGTCCACAGGTTTGCAGATTTCGTGGAGGGGACACCTCACTTGATGCCAAACGAGGTGTCGGTCCATGCACAGGAATATGGTTTTGGAGGAGCCTTCTTTGAGGATGATTTTTTTGCCACTGATGAGGAAGAGGAGGAGGAAGAAGATGAAGAAGCTATTAAGCCTATTAAGCAGGGAGAGTGAGACATGTGTAAAAATGGACAGGACAATTATTGCCTTGCAGAAAGCTGGTTGGAGAATGGTGCTCCTTGGCTTTGCAGCTGTCCAGCTGCTGGGACTGATGAGTGATTTTTGTGGAGGTTGAAAAGAACGTTGTCACTTGATCAGTCATAGGAGCCACCTTGTCAGGCATTCCAGTACTGCTGTGTGGCGATCACATGCAGGGCGGTGCATTCAGATTAGTTATCTGCACTCTACGTGACAACAAAGTGGAGTTTCCAAAAATATGCACTAAAGCAAGTTTCTCATATTTTTTGGTATCATGTTTCTGGCAGAACTGTGATGTTACAAATACCGGTATTAACTGATGACTGTGATTGAGATGGTTTGGAGGTGAGAGCGAGCAAACTCTTACTGTATAGTGGCAGTTTGTTGCCTTGTTGGAGATAGATGTTAAAGTGTGGTACATCTGTCTTAAGGCACAGCCCAGTAATGTTTTTAAATTGAAATTCAGTCTTTTCCAGACAATTTCCATGTGCATAAAACAAGGTTTTATTTCTGTTTACAGCCTTTGGGCTGAACAATACTTTTTATTTGTAATGAATTGCAATAAAAACATTCAGATGTACATCATTGTAATCATTTTTCTCACCTCTCAGAATTGGAGCATCATAAAGTCGGTGGATTATTTCAAGTGACACACGGGCTGGGAGAAACCAACCAGATAGGTTTCCAGTGATCTCAAGTATCCCAAATAATTTGAATAAACATTCAGTTTGACGTGCATGTATAATATAATCGTCTTTGTTTAAGGTTGATTGGAAGGTATTAACTTGAAGTCCGGACGCTTTGGGTTATTTCTGGAAAACATTTCCCCCAAGTCTGCAAAAGATTGAGTGAATTATACTTTTTTGGAATATAATTTCTTCTTGCTTTTTTATAGTATTGCCAAGAATAACTGAAGATATTTTTGTTTTTACTATGCTGCTACTTGCATCTCAGAGTAGATAGCCTTGGAAAGGCTGTGCTGAACTAGACAAACAGCAGAGGGCTGAATTGTATCACAGTTTGAGCACAGCACATTTGCTTGATTTTGCATGCCCCAATTGATTTGAGTGTGGGGATTTGGGAAATGTCACTGGAAGCCTGTCTTTTACCTGTCTGCTTCAGTCAATTACCTAAAAGTGAAAGTGCCTTTTACTTTCGACATGTCATGGTGCGATAAGTGATTTATCTTGGTTTTCCTTCTGTTGGTCCGCTGTTGGTCCGCTTATGTCCTTAAATTCTGTAAATCATGAGGTTAGATTCTCAGAAATCTCAGGGAATTCTGTCATCTGTGACAAACTAGAAATTTCTGACCTTTCTCATATCTAAAATCTGCACCCTTCCAGTGAAACATTACCACTGAACATTTCACTAGGTAGATGAGATTGTCAAGTCTGTTTTAAAAGTCAAGGCTAACTCCTGTCACACCCCTTCCACTTTGTGTCCCACACTCAAACTGACAATCCTGTGCATTGAAACTTGTTCTCACAGCATCTTTGCTCTTGAATGCCTTCAGGTATATGTGTACATTAGTATATGTAGTAGTGGGTTCACTTCACCTGAATTCAGGTTGGCTAAATTCACAGAAATTCTGTTAGCACAGCAGAAAGTGCAGACATTGGAACTGAGAAGTGGAAGCAGAACTGGGAAAAAACTATAGAGGATGACCTAATTTCCTACTCAAATTAGACATTCTATTATCTTAAATCAGGTAGCTTTCATTATAGGCAATGAAAAGGAATTAGTAGATACTTTTTCTTTCACTTATCTAGTTTCGGTGGGTCATATCTGATGTTTTGGGGACATTCTGACATTTAGCCAACCTGTCCTGCCATCCCACAACTGGTTTTTCTACATTAATCTCTACTATTTTTTTGTCACGGCAGTATCTGAAGGCAGGAAACACCGAAACAGTATTGCAAAATGTTTTCACTCCATATACATAATAGAGGCGGGCCCCTATCTAATACACGTTTCAAACAGCTGATACAACTGGGATTATTTGCATGTGCTTCCCAGGTACACAGATTGGCATGTTAAACAGCATAGTCAAATTGACATGTTGCAGCATTTCCTATGAGCTACTTCCCCCAAACACACGTCACTGGCAGGGACACCACATAGCAATGCAAACATGGTCAAAAGGCAAGAGGAACGGCGGGGGGAAGGGGGGAATCCCTCGGGTCTATGAGCATATCACAAACATTGTGATAGCCCCCCATAGAGGCATCATGTAAAGTTCCTGGATTTCCCCAGAGCTCACAAACCGGCCCACATTTGATCAGTTAATTCTTACAACCACCTCATATTGCAGCTTTTCACTCATAGGTACCAAACTAAATAAAAGGTGACATAACCAAGCGTTTACACCATCTTATTCAGAACTCATTTTATCTTGGAAAAAAACAGATCCGCCCTATCAAATAATATAGTACATTATTTTGTGTATTAAGGCAATAGGGAGATTGCAATATTTATTGTAGGCACATGAATGCATAGAGAATGTAAGTCTTAACAAAATAGAGAGAAAATTACGAGAGAAAATGGAAACTTGCTGGCATCGCACACAACATGATAATGCTTCATCTCTTGGGCAGCCGGCAAATTACCGCAATGAATTAAATTACTACACACTTTCTCATGCAATGGCACAAACCAGAAACTCAGTTTTAAAAGACTCACAGCAAGTTCAGTTTGGATCAGAAAACCTACGTCTGAGACTGATGCCATTTTCAAATATCAGTAGTATCAATAGTACAGTTCACCTAGAAAACAACCCTTTCAAGTCTCATTTGAAAGAGAGACAGCCAGCCAAGTGCCGAACCACTTGTAAAGATAAATCAGGAATGGAAGTAAAGAAAGAGAAAGTAAAATAATTCAGTAACCTTCATCAGCATAAACATATCAGAGCAGCAGTGCATTTTTTTTCAGACCGCATGAGGCAACATGAGCATGTGCCATCTTCAAATATTCGTCCATCACAGTCTGTACAGTTAAGACACATCAAATTGGTTCTCCTCTCCTCAACCACTAGACCTAAGATGTGTAGTTCGCTGAAACGTGTCGCTAAAATCCAGTGTCGCTTAAAATCCAGTGTAAAGTTGTGTCAGTATTTGTTGATCCCAAATATCCGTACTCCGTGGAACTGAGGCAACTTGGGGAGGAGGACACTAAGGAGGGAGCTTGTGTTGATTAGGAAATGAGTGGGATCATATTTTGTGTAGAAACTGGCAAGAATATACCTGGAGAAGGAGAGGTAAATGTTGCAGATTTAGCAACAGCACTTTTTGAGATTGGCATTTATAATGTAGCTTCAAAACCAAAATACAGAAGCCTGATAAAACACAGAGAAAGAAACAAAACAGAAAGTAACACAGTGCCTGATAAATATGCAGTCAAAAGTAGGGAAGTACTGTATTGTTGGGTGGGGTGAGACAGAATTGGTCTTGTTTGCCGAGAGTCCACAATTTTGTATCTCACATTAAATAATACAGTACATGCATTGCACAAGCTCACTGTATTTGCAGTACTTGGCCTGGCCTGCATGATACAAATTCAGTGTTGTGTTAGTTGATGTGGCGAGTCCCTGAATTTGCTGGTGAGTTTTAAGTGTTCGTGTTCCATCTATGTCGTCTTAAATGCAGCCTTTTAATCTCAGGGATTGGTATGCTCTGGTAGAGCACTGGAATACAACTACAAGGTTATTATAGGACTATATGTCCATGCACCAAGCTACATCCTACTCCTGCTAATTTTCTTAACTAATTTCCTCATGGAATACTACAGGAAAATTAGTCTGTGTGAATCTGCAGGTTAAAAGACCATCTTTATCTTGAGACATGATGACAGGCAGGCCAGGATTTAAATAGTGAGGGATCTGTGAGAGCTGTGAGAACATCTGGACAACTGGTCCATCATATAATCAACTATGTATTTCACTCAATGGTTGAATACAGTAGGGTGGAATCAATCCCACAGCTAAAACCCCACTGACAGGCACTGAGATGCACAAGGCTGCATTAAGAGACTGGTAGAGGATATCAAAGGAAGGATTAAGAATCTGGTGGTGCTGGTGAGTCACAAGCCTGAAATTGGTCATGCATTATGTGTTTTGTGACCAAAAACTAACTACATGGATTTGTTCAATTAGGTAATTTATCACTTATGCTCACTGGCTGCAGCCAGGTTTAAAAAGGAGGCCAGAAGATTCTCAAAAGCAAAAGCTGAGATGAGTCCACATTAAAAAAAAGACCAATTATTGCTCATTGTGCTGATACTTTAATGTTTTACTGTATGCTGCATTAATCATAATTCAAAGGAAATAGCAAATCACAGCAGACTTGTCTTCACTGTAAGTAGCAGACATACTCACAGAACGATGGGCGAGATAGTGAGGAATTTGCGAGATGCTGTGAACTGGATGCCGTAGTCCATTTGTTCCCAATGCGTTAGCAGACGAGCTTTGCCTTGGTCTGGCGTCTCAAATGGAGTGCCCTTTACTGTGTGTAAAAACAAGTACATCACCTGCGGAGGACAAAACCACATATAGATATATAACTCAGGAGAAATGCCATCTCATACATACTGGGCTTAATTTGTCAGTGTAATAACAATTGTAATTGGTATAATAATATTGTATTGCAGTTAATTATCCTAAATAGTTGTCTTTTTTATTGTGAAGGAAGTGGGAAGGTTCCCAGGGATGTTGAATAGGGGAGAAATGGTTCTGGTGGCATCCTAGGCAAGCAGGGGGACACGTAAATCCAGAAGCAGAGATCTTAAAATTATATAATATAATTAATAATATAATTTTGGTAGAACATTTTTTACTTCAGGATCTTCTCCCTAAATCTCAGTAATTGTGCAGAGGCATGGGCATTTAACTTTATCAGGTATGATAAAAGTGTCTGTGATCCACAATGGCTGACTACAAGGCTGGTGAAATACTTTGAGCATGTTATATATATATATACATATATACCATAGACTGACTTGACTACCATGTTTCCCTGCACTTTGTCTGCCCCTCTGGTAGCTACAGCTGTGCATGGGACACTACACCCTACTTCTTGAAAATGTATATCCTGGACAACCATAAAATACTATTACTTGAATAAAATTTTTCTTGTTTGCTAATGTGCAAAATTAAGTTTGGGAAAGTGGTGCTGACTACGGGTCTGCAGATCTGCCGATTGTGAACTCCTATAGGGGTTTGTAGGGTAGAAAACTGATTTCATAGGAGTTTATCTTTGTCCTCTGCGAAGGTCCAAGATTGGGGGGTGTTGTGTGCCGTCATTTATTGTTTTCATAATGTGAAGCCCTTTGAGACCGTAACCGTGATTTAATAAACTTTTCCTGATGCTCTACCGACGTATCACTTCAACCAGTACACCATCTCTGGCACTCATTAAACACTTATTCGGAGGTATGGCTGGGGTTTGTGCAACAATTTTACTGACCAGATTGTGGATGACATTAGTGAGGGTCCAGACAAGTGGCACCGTGAAGAAAGGAATGCTGAGCAGGACGATGTGCAACACGACGGTCAACAACATGTAGGTCAGCCATATCCCTCTGCTGTTCATCACCCGGGTGTTGGGGTTCACTTCACTGTGAGCTACACCCACATTCATCTTAAAGAAAAAGACAAACAAACCTGAAGATACTGGAATAATGAAAATAAAGGTCCACCACCTGTAGTTTGATGAGGTTCCCACAAGCCTTTTAACCCCATGTGACACTAGGCATACAGCGTTTTGAATTTTTGAAGTTCATAGGCATACAGGGGAAATAGTTCACATATTTGGTTGATCCACTGGTGTGGATATGGCATTATTATCAACATATTTCCCTGTGTCATGATGTAGGTCTAAAAGGACTTAACAACAAACACATTACACTGTATTACCATAACCAAACAATACTAGGGCAGTAGTGATATTTATATATATTTTCTTTTAATTTAAATGGAAACTGTCAGCAATTTGACTTTGTGGGGTCAATAGCTCATCTCTAACATCCCATCAATTTGGGATAGCTGCATTGTCGAAACAAGGATGATCCCACCACTGGCATTAATCTGAAGAAGCAAAGGGCTGCTCAAACTTCCTTCCACAGTAGTAGAAACCAGTCGACGCGTTTCCCTTTTAAAATCAACAACTCTAGGGCAATGACGCCACCCGACTGAATCACTCCAGGTAACAAAACACGCGCTACCTTTCACAAGACTCACCAACATCACTAACACTGCGACATTCACCGTTGGCACGAGAGCAAATGGGAACAATACATAAACTTTAATAAACAGATGTGAAATGTGACCATATTCTGTTAAGATTTGCGTGTAGTCGTTCATCTTTTAAAATGCCCAAAGTTATCAGCCCCGGCTAACAAGCTAGCGTTGACGTTATGCTCGCAAGCTAACGTTTACGTTGCTATCTGCAGATTGACATGCTAGCTACCATTTCATTTAACCCTGCTGTAGCGTTAGTAGACTACATTAACCACTGAGAATATTGGTTACTTCCATGAAAACGAAGAGAATTTAAATTATCAGCTTGGTCCCTAGAGCAATTTTAAAGTTAATAACTTTCCATTTCGGCGGAGAAAGCTTTACCTTCCTGTGTTGTAGTAGTTCACCAGGAAATTCCTTGTTACTTGGCCACGCCTTCGTTACTTTTGGATTGGTTCCTCTCTCCAAGAGTATCCAAGTCAAGCCGGAGGGGGGCAAGAGGGGGGCAATACCGTAGACCAGTGGCTCTCAAAGTTGAGTCCTTGAGGAACTTCCAGGGGGTCTCCCAGAAAAATAAATAACATTTCAACCTTTATTTTATTCCCTTGAAGTCACCACAATGTGAGTATGTATAAGGATGACTAAATAGGGCAACAAAATCTTAACTGGGGAAATGGGATATGAAAAAAATATGAAAACAGTTTGGGAACCCCTGCCGTACACACACAAAGCATTTTTCAATTTCAATGTAAATTAATTTCCCCATTGGACTCTGTGGGGAAATGAATATTTTTTGTTAAAGTGATAAATAAAAAAGGTAAACTATGATCAACTATGAGCCCTCTAAAGCAAACAACCATGAATATTAACAAAAATCAATTATATTTTCAGAAAAGTGCTCATTTATGTCTGGATACTCATTGTAGCCCCTAGAATAAAAAAGATGCATCATGTTTGATTGGCCATTGAGGAGTTCATCTACTAGAACTACTGCACTTGATTTCCTGATGTAGCAATTGAAATATAAACAGTAGATTGCTGAGACTAAAGTGCTATGACTATTGCATGATAAAGTGAAGTACATGAGTTAAAAGCACCGAGTTACCCTCTACTCTTGAATATCACAGCGAAGTAGTGATTACTATTACTGATGGGCTCTGTGGAGGGCTGGATTTGAAAGAGGCAGTTCACTAATATGAATACATGGAAAGGTGGAGAAAGACCACATCTGTTTAGCCTGATGTTGATCAAAGATTTAATTGAATCCAAGTAGTTTGAGTGGTTTTATCTGTAGAGAAAGCATTAAATAAGGAAGCAATGTAACGTTTGCACTCATAACTGATACATACATCACATCTTAAATGCACATGAAAAGCCAATCAAAATGAATCAATCAACACTTCAAAATGAAATATGTTTAAATGCAAGATGAAACTCAACAAGCTTATCATTGTATTCTTGTGGTTCATCTACAGATTTGTGAACTGTACAACAAAGTGAACAGGGCTAAAGAATACATGTTCAAGAATCTGTCAACAAAGAATGAATGCAGGAATCAACTCCTCCACAAATAAACAAATGAAGACAAAGTAACAAACAAAACCTCATTTCTGTGTTCTGATCACCAGATGACTTGAGCACCATAGTTTCTCTTTTCCTTTTCCCTTTGGGCCAGTTGGGGTGTGCTTGATTTATGCACCACGGCATTGCAACACAAAGTAAACAGTTACTTGGGAGTTTTTTAAGCTTCAAGGAATGACCTGATAAGGAATTTGTCGTCATCTTCTTGAACAAGATCTGCATACTCGACACCACGTCCATGACATCAATCAACAAACAAACTTCCTTGTTTAGTAACCTCAGGTATATTCGCACTTCCTTTTACCCTGAAAAATGATACTTTCCTTTTGTACTTTGACTTACTGTTGGGTCATCATAATTCTTAAGTTAAGACATCTAATATAATAGAGGCATTGAGAGGGGAGGGAAATACACAGGAAGCTGTGGAGCTCCATACAGAGCAGCAGAATGTTTTAGGAAATCACAGCTTCCTTCTTCTGCCAGCATTTTTGATTGGTTGTAGTTTGGGAAATCCAGTCACAACAAAGATTTTCTCAATGGTAGTGACTTAATATTTTTCCTGAATGAGAAATGAACTCACCATCATAATGATTTTGTATGAGAGGAATAATGCACAACTTTACATAGCCTAAAGCTAATTATCTTATTTCTGCCACTGGTATGCACTAACTTGTATATTTTTTGTATTTTTTATATAACCTGTATATTCCTTATATTCTTGATTTTCTGCAGCTTGTATATTGTATAGTGCTGTGTGCTTCTTTCTTGCTACTTTGTACACCCCCTGCTGCATAACTGCAATTTCCCGGTGACATAAAGAGTCATCTTATCTTATCTTATAAGGAATAATACACCATCATTTACAAACCATACCACATGTGATGCTGAAAATCATATTTATTTTACAACAAGTAAAAGGAACATAAAGGTGAATACAAAACAGAATTTAGTTTCAATAAATAATATTGATAAATAAATACAATAAATATCATTTGAATAAATATGTTTAAAATACTAGATACTTCCATTGAGAATACATTCTATGCATACATAGTTACTAAATACATTATCACCCTTTGATGACAGCTACTGAATGTTGTAGCTATTTTGACCAATGTGATCAGATAAAATATGTTTGCCCATCCACAACTGCATGTTATCCAACGCTGGTAAATTTGCAGCTAAATGCATTTTTCAGCTGAGCCCTCCGAGTGATTCGCTGGATCACCAAGAGCAAAGACACGAGCGGTGAGGATGGAGAAGGAGAAAAGCCTGTCCATGGTGTAGTGGCACACGAGAGCCTCTTGCCAGTCGCCAGTTGGTTGACTTGTTGTAGGCTGAGTGTTGATGTGGGACTCCTATAGAATGACAGAAGCCATTAAAACTTAAAATAAAAATATGTCTGAGCTATGAGCCAACTGAACATAATGATTACGAATCCAATTGTTGCTTTCTTTACTCTATAGATTACAATACTGAAATTGCATGAACTTCTGAGGCTGTTGATAATTGAACAGACATCTCTTTCGAACCATACTGGACTTCTGGAGAAATTGAGCTTACCTCCTGCTGGTTCACACCTCTCCTTGAGTCCACACATCTCTTCATGTCTGTGTGGAGTTTGCGCAATGCTGGCTTCACTTTGCTGGCAAACTTTGAACAGCTTGAAAATTCACCAACTGTGTTGACTTTAACGTTGTAGCTCCCGAGGACAGCAAATATCTTCTTAATACATGTCTGAGGAAAAAAAAAACCCAATGATATCACCATCGTGGAACCATCATTTCTTCTGCATTAAGCATTTCTCACAAACCCTTATTTGTTTCAAATGCCATTACTGTGTGCTCTGCTGATGATGTGATCTTTTTTTGTGGATGTAGCTTACCCCTGATTCCTTTTTGAGACTTCCAGGATCACAGTTGTCTTTGGCCTCCATCCACTCAAGAGTGCTGTTGACATTTGTCTGATCTTTGGACCCATTTCGTGCCTGCAGAACATTCAAGACAGATATGCTTGGTCCACTGCTACCATGCTGTACTCATAAAATCCATGTAGGCTAAACAATACTGGTACAAAGAAGTTATTTTTTAATTGAAGTAAAGAATATTGATATAGCAAGGTATCAAATATTGGAAAAAATGGTCCAAAATGTAATTGTTTATGTAGATGACATTTATTTGAAACATCATTTGAGTGGCCAAAATCTACTGCAGGTAAAAAGGGCATGTATTCCCAGTGTCCAAACACATTCTTCAGTACATATGAAATACGTTATTTTGCAGCATGGGAAACACAGCAGAAAAACTTACCTCAAGTGACACAATTTTAGCTATTTTATTGAGCTCCAGAGAGCTGCTCTGGACAGCAGCACAGGCACCTTGGAGACTCTGGCCGGTCGGCGCGCTGGACGCAGACGCGAGAAGTAGAAAAAAGGCAGCAATCGTTTTGAAATCAAAATACATGGTTGCTTCAAGTGTGACGATAAGTTGTCCGATGTCGCTGCTTTACACCTCGTCCTGTTGTGTCGATTGTGATTCGAGTCCCCTCACGAAGGCAATTTATATCCGCCGCCAGTGAGCAGTGAGTCACGGGAGGACTTTCCTGCTGCCATCTTTCAGGTGAGTTTATTTCATGCAAATCTACAGGTAGGACATCCTGTCATCCTGTCATCCCATCAAGGGAAGAACTGCACATCATTATGAGTCGGCGAGCCTTTAGGATTCCCTCACCAAAAAAAACAAAAACGTGTCATAAAATATACATAGATATCAGCGAAACTAACAGTGTTATCATAGACGGTAATGAATGCCAGAAAGTATTACAAGGTCACTATAAACTCACTGCAACACACACTATATATATGTATTATATCTATATATTATAGTAATGTTATAGTCGAGGCTGTGTATTTGTAGTCTATTTCGTTTCAATCCCTTTACTGACTAAGATTATCCTATTTATCTCAAATGTGGGCCAGAACTACTTCAAAATTCATAGTGTGATTTTGATTAGGAAAAAATAATCGTGCCGGTCTAGACTGACTACAGTATTTGAAGTAACTAAAGTACTATTCGTTATTCATGAACATGATTATTTATATTTTTAATATTCTGCTACTGTTATGATTATTATTGTTATTAATAAAACCAGGTCATTATGTGGTTTTAAATACTGCTTTAAAATATGACCTATGAATTATCTTCGAGGCTAAAATGGATGAATGGATGATTGGGATTTAACAATTTAATTTCTCACAACTCTGCCTTGTTATGTTTATCACAGGCTGTTCACAATGATGCTGCCAACTAACCCAGATTTCTTGTTTCACATCAATGGTTATGTCGAGGAAGTGAGATTAACCTTCACATTGATAAAGAAAGAATTGATAAAGAAATGTACCCACATGGGCTGAGTGTACAAACTTCCCATATGTGTCGTCGCTTTGCCCCCGTTTCCTACCAGAGAAAAACCTCTGCATTACAATAGAAATTCTCTTTCTCTCTCTCTCTCTCTCTCCCTATCTCTCTCTGTATCTCCCCCCCCTCTCTCTCTCCTTTTCAATATTTTCCTATCTTCCCAATCAAGAAAAAACCTACTACTCATACATCAGCACGTTACAAGAGAACGTCAAATTAACATATTTTAGAGCCATATCAACCATGTAATGACCACCAAATGAATTGAAACCTCATGCCGTAGACTTTGACAGCTGCTTTTTGTCCTTGGTTTTTCCTGTTAATTAAACGTTATGAGCAGAGGTGGAAAGAGTCCTGCACAGTAGAAACATGCTACGTCAGTTCACATGTACTCAGAGCATTAAAATGAGTAGCTGGATTAAAAGATATCAGATACTTAGTTACTTTCATAAGAAAATCATTAAGATATTGTGCATGGACTAAAATAAGCATCTATTCCCTCTTCTCTCTGATAAGTAAACCTAATCAAGACATATGACTTTAGCTTAAAATGTATTTTCAGGCAGGACTAATTGTTAAGGTTAATACTGACATGGATTTCTGGTGATGTACGTTATGCAATAAGCAAGACAATCAATAAAGCAGTCAATCAGTCAAGGAGTCAAGTGATCGATTTTAATCTAATCTAATATTTTGAATGTTATGGAGGTGAAGGTTTCAGTGTCTTTTGCAGTTGAAATGGACTTTATCGACATGAAATACACAACCACGCCTAATAGTTTGAATTATACAAGTTGTAAACAAAATAATAGCAAATAATCAATCATTAAATCAATCAATAAACCAATCAATAAATCAAGCAAGCAAGCAAAAAACCAATCAATAAATGAACTAATCAATCAATCAATCAATCAATCAATCAATCGATCAATCAATCAATCAATCAATCAATCAATCAATTCACATAGACTAAGCAAAAAAAATCAACCATACAGGACATCTAGAGGGGCATCTACTGAGACGCCTACAACGTAGCTGAACGCTAGTTGTCTTGAATACACCCCTATTTGCTCCGGAAATGTTTTTTGTTATTGTTGTTAATGAAAGCAACATGGATTCCTGTCTGACAAGTAGTATTTCAAGAATAGGTAGGTGTAAAACATTAGTTTACTACACCAAGTTTTTTAGTAAGTGAAATATAATGACAGTCATTGTAATTCGTCATTGTAATAATGCATATCTCGGTGTAATAGGTCGCTTGCATGTTGAAATGCCCAGCGTTAGCCACAATGTCTGCCATGCCTGTCTGGTTAACAATAACTCTACTGACGTTAGCTGACAGTTAACGTAAACTGACGTTGAAAAACTGATGTTGAGGCACTGCTGCTATGTTTTAGGTAGCCTACGTTTCTATATTATAGGAATGAATATTATAATGTTGGCGCATTTGCTAGTTAGCTTCTGGGCTAGCTAGCTAGCCAAGCTAAAGCGATGTTAACTTTAGCCCCGATTCTTAATCAGGTGAGGCGCTGCCGCTGCTCAGGGACCGCTGCAGTGAGAGATTGGTGTATCGATCTAAGTTAAATATGGGAGAGGTTTATCAAAATGTTGTTATTGTTCACTGAAGCTGCGGTGTCCTCGTGTTTTCTTTCTAGGTTGATTTAGCTGTACTCATGATGAACTTTGAAGGTCTTGATCCAGGGATGGGTGAATACTCGCCCACCCTTCATGGGACCCTGGACACGGGGATGGAGCCCTCCATGGACCCCCGCCTTAATCCGAGTTTACTGCAAGGTGTGGAGTTGGACCCAGAGGGACTTGCTGTGCCAGATTCTGTTCACCTTTTAGAGGGGATGTTTTCCGAGCTACACAGTGTTGCTGCAGAAGTTGGCATCCCAGTTACAGCAACACATTTTGATCTGCAGGAGGAAATGCTTTGGATGGGAAATCATAGAGTAAGAACCTTGATTATGATAGTATAGATTGATACACTATTTCTGAAGCTTGCTGTTTCCCTCCAGTTTCATTAAAATACTATTTCACTGTTATTTTTCTCTTCTGATTCTCCTGTCTTTAGGGTCATGCAAGTTCCTTTTTCGGACCTACAATGGGCCGCTATTCTTCTTACCAAGTGCATGCAACTGATGACATCCGCCACATTCAGAGCTTGGAGACAGGAGTGCTGTTCCTTTCTAAGAGTAACCTCAAATGCTGTACCCGCGGGGGGCTGGTCATGTTTGATTACCCGTGAGTTGCACAAAATATTGGTCACGGCAATGTGCTATTCTTATGTTTTGATTGATTTAGACATAAGTCTGGAGCTATTAAATAATTGATTCCTTTCATTGCAATCAGCAGTTTTAATTTATCATTATTTTAAAAGGATGTGTGCATTTCAGGACAGAGGAAGGAGCTGATATGCATAGTCTCCTTATGACCGATAACAACACGTTACTCATGGGTGGACTACAGAACTATGTGATTGAAATTGACTTGAATACTGTTCAAGAGACTCAAAAGGTGAGACATCATGATGAAACTTATCAACTGTCTAACTATGCATGCTGTACAGTGCTACACTCTTGACTGCATTGTTTGCGTTAGTTCAAATGCAATGGCAAGAGAGTTTGCTTGCTTATTGTGTGTGCCTGCTAGTTCACAGTTGAGGTTCCTGGAGTGGCAATCATGCGCCAATCCAATCGTTTCTTCTTCTGCGGGCACACGTCTGGAAAGGTAAGGAAAAAATGGCTCATTGCAGTTTGTTAGGTTGGTTCACGCCTCAAATTAAGACTCATGTTGCACCTTCTGTTAAAAACAGGTAACCCTTCGTGACTTGCGCACCTTCAAGATGGAACACGAGTTTGACGCTTTCTCTGGCAGCCTGTCAGACTTCGATGTTCATGGAAACCTCCTAGCTGCGTGTGGGTTCTCCAGTCGAGGACTGAATGGGCTGGCATGTGACCGTTTCCTCATGGTGTATGACCTCCGCATGATGCGAGCTGTAACTCCACTTCAGGTGCACGTGGATCCCCTGTTCTTGCGCTTCATTCCTACCTACACATCGCGCCTGGCTATCATCTCACAGACAGGTATCAACTGCTGAATGTGGTGTTTCCTTCATGCAGCTTTGAGTGGAAATTCTGGAGCTTGTCTGTGTCCAACTTTACAATGTACAATGTTGATGGTAACAGTAAGATTTGAATGTTATTTAGTTTGAAAATATTTGTCCTCCTTTTACTGCTTTCACTAGGTCAGTGCCAGTTCTGTGAGCCCACTGGTCTTGCCAATGTCGCAGATATATTTCACGTGAACACCGTGGGCCAGTTGCTCATGAGTTTCGACGTGTCGTCCAGCAAACAAGCCTTGGCTTTTGGGGACTCTGGAGGAGGTGTGCACCTGTGGTCTGACGCTCCAGAGGTGTCATTCAATGACTACTCTCGGGAGACAGAGTTCGCTCTGCCTTGCCTAGTGGACACACTGCCTCAGCTGGACTGGAGTCATGACCTGCTGCCCTTGTCTCTCATTCCTATGCCCCTGACCACCACAGAGCCACTGCTGTCAGACTGGGCCACCTCGCTGGCTACTCCCAGTCCCAGGTAACTCACTGGCTTTCAGTCTGATAAATGTTATGTCCTTAAGTCATTTCTGCATGGTTGGTAGTGACAACCTTAAATGAAATGTAAAAACATTGATCTACAGTACAGCTTCATAACATGTTACGTATGGTAATAAGTAACCTGCTAACAAGCGGGGCAGGAAACAGTGGCTGGTTACTCTAAAATCACCAGCCACTTTCACTATTTTTCCTGCCAAATATATATTTTAGTATATTATAGGATCACCAAGAGATGGTTATTTACAATACTCTTCTTGTCCTACAGACGAGCACCTCCTGTGGACCCAGAGATCCTGCGCACAATGAAAACTGTTGGGTTCATTGGTTATGCTGCCAATCCTCGCACTCGCCCTCGGAATCAGGCATGTCAAAAACCTGCAATGTAGATCTTTAACCGTGTACAATAGCTTCAGGATATTCTCTTATTTGGAGGAGACATATAACACTAAATAAATAGATGGATAGATTTATGTAAATAAAGGTGTATTTTTGCATTGGTTGTAGAGTCACGTCCACTGTATTTGAGTTTGTTGTTTGATTTCAGTCTCCATTTTTCTGTGGAAGTGTTTACTGTCAGTGTCAGGTTCACAGATTTGAGTGAGCCAATATCTATTTTCTTTCCTGGTCGTAGGTTCCTTACAAGATTAAAGAGGTGGAGCTTGATTACGACAATTACAACCAGGTCCCTGAATCACCAATTGGCCGCGATGAAGAGCCACACCTCTACATGGTGCCCAAGAAGTACAGAAAGGTTCGACTTGAGTTATTTCATTGAAATTTCTGTATGTAAAAAGAATGATTGGTTTTTATTTTATTTCATGATTATATCGCTGTTATTGCACAACAAATTCAAGGTTTGAACATGTTTCTCCCATCAGGTTACGATTAAATACTCTAAACTTGGACTGGAGGACTTTGACTTCAAACATTACAACAGAACTTTGTTCGCCGGCCTGGAACCTCACATCCCCAATGCCTACTGTAACTGCATGCTCCAGGTAGAAATCTCTGAACACTGTAGTGTAATTTTACTGTGATTTGATTTTAGCTGTAAGGCATCATTGTATCTGAGAGGCTGTTTGAGATTGAATTTCTTCAAGCAGCGTCATTCCATGTTCTTCTATTGGTGTGTTAGGTATTGTATTTCCTGGAGCCAATCCGCTACCTAGTGCAGAATCATTTGTGCCAGAAGGAGTTTTGTTTGGCCTGTGAGCTTGGCTTCCTCTTCCACATGTTGGACCTGTCACGAGGTGATCCATGTCAGGTAGGCATCAAGACAGTTTCACTGGCCGTGCAGAGGCATAATAAGTTAGCTAACATCATGTTCTTGCTGCATGTGCATGTTGAATACACTCTATCCAGAATATCTACCCCACAGTTTCCCCTCTTTCATTGCTACCTGTCATTGCTACCTCCTTCATAGGCCAGTAACTTCCTGCGAGCGTTCCGTACCATCCCCGAGGCGTCTGCACTCGGCTTGATCCTGGCAGACTCAGATGAGCAAACTGGGAAGGCCAGGCTGGGCCGCCTCATCCAAAGTTGGAACCGCTTCATCCTCACCCAGCTGCACCAGGAGACACAGGAGCAGGAGGGCCCGCAGGCCTACAGGGGAGCCAGCAGCAGGTCGGAGCAGTCACATTTAATACTGAAGTCTCATTTAGTATTACCAAATACTTTCTCAGAACAAAGCGTTACTTATGATTTGGCTAGTTTACAGTCTGTAGGTATTCTAGGCATAAAAGTCTGATTAATCGTCAAAAACAAAACATGTAAAGAACAAAAAGCTTTTGCAGAAATAAGTGTAGGAAGGTGTAGGAAGGTGTAGGAAGGTGTAGGAAGGTGTAATCATTAAGCTGTTTGGAGGCTCTTGCGGGGCGACTGAGTTGTGTTGACGCTGCATGTGTTGCAGTGCTCTGGGCTCCTCTGGCGAGTCTGTCATCGGAAGACTGTTTGGATGTGAAGTTGAGAACAGCAGCCTGTGTCGCTGTGGCAAGGAGACGGTCCGTTCCTCCCTCACCCTGCTCTTCACCATGCACTATCCTGAGCAGAACTCTCATGGTGAGTTTTCCTCCAATCGCCTTTGCGCTTTCATGCTGGTATGGATAGCTTGGGGCTTAGAGTCTGCAGAGACACATTTTGAACCTGTTGACAGTACATTCATTTCACTTCATGGCTTGTCAGATAAGACGATAAAGGAGTATGACTTTGCCGAGATCCTGAAGAAGAGCATCTGTCTCGAGCAGAGCACTCAGGCATGGTGTGAAAACTGTGAGAAGTACCAGCCCACAGTGAGTTACTGCTCCCATCCCATTCAATAATAAAGTACTTGTCTGGTTGAATTTAGTCCATTCTACAGTGTGTGGGTTGTTCTTTATACTACTCTAGGTGCAGACGCGTAACATCCGATGTCTACCAGATGTTCTGGTCATCAACTGTGAAGTGAACAGCACTAAAGAGGCAGAATTCTGGAGGGTTCAGGCAGAGGTAAATGTCAAAACAGCTCTGTTTTAGCTTTCAATTCCATCATGGCAAATTCAAAGACACCCTTTTATTGCACTCATGGTGTGTTGGCTGTTAGTTACAAGCATTTTATTATTGTTATTCTGTTCTCTTCATAGTATGCCTTCAATAAAGCCATGCAAAAAGAGGCAATGGAACCCCCGAAGCCCAAGGAACCTCCACCTATGCCCACTGAGTGGTGCTTGGAGTAAGAATCATTTTTTACATCAACTTCTATAATTTCTATCAATTCACCACGGCTCGACAATGCTTGCAACTTCCCAAATTGAAATATTGAAGGAAAGGTGTCTTTTAAGATGCATTCATTTCGAATTCTCCGTCCTTGTGTAGCGGGGAGGAGTCATGCAACATGGAGGGCTTCACCTTTGACACAAAAGCCGAGGATTTGCGACACGTCTGGATCCCGCTCACTCTCAAGATGTCCATCAGCAAGAGTCAGGGATTGGAGATCAGCAACTGGCCAGAAGGAGAGGAGGTGAGGGAGGAAGAAGAGTTGAAGGTTGAGCGTCTGCTGGTTTATGTCTTTATTTCACCGTAACGGTAGTGGCACAACCTGAATATCAGGAATATCTTGATGCCTCCATGAATATAGTTTTGACAGAACGTGTTTGAATGATTAACCTTTTGTATTTCATTTGTTCATGATACTTTTTGAAGCACTTTTAGAGTTTTTAAATTCAAGACATGGTAAAATTAAAGAATGACATTGTCGTGAATCGTTTTGTCCTGAATTGTTTAGTCTTGCTCCTTGTCTCCAACTAGTTAAGTTCTGCTGAAGAGGCTGAAGGTGCTTCTCTCTATGACTTGGTGGTCACTGTGCCTCACTTACTGGACGCTCGCACGGGAGGAAACTTGGTTGCACACATCAAAGTGGGCGAGACCTATCACCAAAGAAAAGAGGTGAGCGAATCATAAAGGTTAGACATGCAGCTTGAGAGAGACTTGCTCTTGGAAAGTCGACACGTTGAAGTGTTGGACCACGTGAATACTGATATTCTACGTGATGTTTTTCTTCATTTTAGGGGGTCACACACCAGCAGTGGTACCTTTTCAATGATTTCTTAATTGAGCCAATTGACAAGGTACATTTTCTCTCATGCTAATAAAATATAATTTTGCAGTTGCATTGCAAAGAGACCAATAAGAATACAAGTAACGTCATTTTTTACTTTGTTCTCCACAGACTGAAGCTGCACAGTTTGATGTGAACTGGAAAGTGCCAGCCATTATGTATTATGCCAAGAGGAACTACCACTCCAAATACGACCTCCGCAGTAAGTTTTAGGACAGAGTTTTCTGTGTGTTAGAGGACACACCTGTGTCTTACCAACTCCGCAGGTGCATTCACCCACTCGTGCTTTTCTTTTGTCACAGTTAAAAATCCCATAGAGGCCAGCGTGCTGCTGACAGAGGCCTCGTTGGCTCGCAAGCAGAGGAAGAGCCACGCCACTTTCATCCCCCTCATGGTCAGCGAGATGCCCCAGGCTGGTGACCTGGTGGGATTGGATGCCGAGTTTGTCACACTCAACCAGGTGAGTCTGGCATATGATGCTGTTGTACTTTCAGTATACTTTGCTTGGTCACAGAGTGTTTTTACAGGACTTGAAAATGAGGTTTGCAGAGATGTGTGCCCCTGCAGTTTTTTCTACTGTGTCTCCCTCTTGCATTTCCAACTGTCTGAATGAATAAAAAACACTAAAGGTGAATGGGCGTGGCCGCTCTATTTTAAAAACAATTAAAGGTTTTAAATGTGCTGGGTTCTGCTCAGAGAAACGTGGTTGAAATGTCTCTTCATCTGTGTGTCTGCAGGAAGAGGCAGAACTACGCAGTGATGGCACCAAGTCAACCATCAAGCCAAGTCAGATGTCTGTAGCCAGGATCACATGTGTGCGTGGTCAAGGTCCTAATGAGGGGGTTCCCTTCATCGATGACTACATCTCTACTCAGGAGCAGGTGAGGCATTGCAAAGCACCAACACTAAGGTAGCCTATTAGTTAACACCAGCCAAAATAAATTAGTTTTCTGGCAAAAGTTGTATCTTGTGGAAGTGGTACCATTGAGTGAAATACTATGCATGTTCAGATCATCACCTCCATCATATTGCTTTCACTCTCTCCATCTCTTTAAACAGTGTGCACTATTATAATGTCGATAATATGCTGAATGAAAACCAAAACAATTTGAAACCGAAAGACGTCAGTTTTACATTCAACAGGCAGGGGCTTGGTGAGTCAATAGATAGAGTGTGATAAAGTGTTATGATAAATCACTTCATAAAGTCAATAATTAAATATTTGGTAGGTCTACAGTCAGTAAAATCAATTCTGCAAAGTTCTGAAACCTTTTGCAGACCTAGTTTTAAATGAATAGCGTATCTTGCATGTTAGAGACAAACTGAAGGTGCAGCATATTATCTGATTCATTGTCCACTTTTAAAAAGAGCCTAAAAACAAATATTTTTATTCCATTGCATATCACGATAACTGATGCTAGCCTTCAGTTTTTATAACTCTTACTGTACGTTTCTCTCAAGGTTTTAGGTTCTTATGTTTTAGTATTTTTAATAATTTTATGTTTTCATATACTGTCTATTTTGTTTTTGACGCTGTCTCTTTTATTTTTGTGAATCATTTGATATCACGTGATAAAAAGGTGCTATTTAAATAAAGCTTCACATACAGCAAGCATGAAACATTATCCTAATCATGCTGAGGTTTGTGTGCTCAGATCATGATGATTATCTCATTGTTTTGTTTGTTCACCTGTCTTTGATCAGTCTTTGTATGAGAGGACCTCCTGTGTGGACCTGTGCAGCTTAAAGGGTACACTGATTTGAAGTTTAGTTTTTGTGTACTAGTTTCTGGTGACTCTGGTGACATAGGAGGGTCATTTTTTTCATCAATTGTAATAAAAGCTGCAAGGCCAAATGTGGAGTCTCCGAAGAGATATGGTGCTTTTTCATACGTTATCATATGGAACTGCTTGCCATGCTCCCTAACACCTCTGAATGTTTGCTTTTCCAGGTGGTTGACTATTTGACCCAATATTCTGGCATCAAACCAGGGGACCTGGATGCTAAGATTTCTTCCAAGCACTTGACCACTCTGAAATCCACTTACCTAAAGTTGCGGTTTCTTATTGACACTGGAGTGCGCTTTGTTGGCCATGGTTTACAGAAGGATTTCCGGGTTATTAATTTATTGGTATGTTATTTTGCTAGAATTACTAGGTCATTTTTATTTCACAGTCTGCTATTTGTAGGTTTATAATCAGTATACTTCATAGTGCACTGTAATTGTATCATAGTTTTACTTTCCACAGACCTTAAAATTCAGGAAATTTACCAAGCTCTGTTAAAATCAATGGGGCTGTAACATTAAACACCCTCACTGGGTTTTCTCCTTGATTTGTGATATGTTTAGAGCAATGATGACTTAAGCATGTTTCTTTGTTGGCACAGGTGCTAAAAGACCAAGTCATTGACACTGTGTACCTCTTCCATATGCCTCGCAAGAGAATGATTTCCCTGAGATTCCTTGCCTGGTACTTTTTAGGTAAGTGCTTTTCCTAATATTTTAGATTATGTTTTGTGCTGGTGCTGGTTATTTCCATTACCTCCCAGTGTTCACATTGTAACATGATGCAGAATGGCCAAAATGTTGCTTTGTTAACCCGTATGACTAAACCATCCTGATTGACTTGTGTCCGGCTGCTGTTCCCAGACCTGAACATCCAGGGGGAGACTCACGACAGTATTGAGGACGCGCGCACTGCTCTGCAGCTCTACAGGAAGTATCTGGAGCTGAGTCGCGGCGGCGGGACTGACGAAGTGAGGAAGGTTTTGAAGGGACTCTACGAAAAAGGACGCAAGTTGGACTGGAAAGTCCCAGATTCAGACACAGGAGATGGTCAAGGTAGCCCAAAAAGTACGAAAATGACATTGCATTAGAAGGAGGCTAAATTTAATGGCGTGAGAACAGCTTTGGAGTAGAAGTATATTTCTTCAGTCATCCATGTATTTTTTTAATTTGAATTTAATTTAATTTTTTTTTTTAGACACATGACAACATTATTAGAAGCAGTGTATGTCCTGGTTGATCAAATGCACTCTCTTCCCTTCAACAGGTACCGCAGTCTTTCCCTCTGTGATGGGGCTGTGAGCAGCACTGAGGTTGCAGATGGATTTAATTTTTGAGCTGCCTTATCCCTGCTAAACCTTCTTGTCCAGTTAGTGTCACATTTTATAAGAATATTATTAATATTTCAGAATAGCTCTCCATCATGTACAGTGACTATGGAAGTCTCTGTGTTGCCTGTACAGTACCCTTCACCTGAGAGCCAGTCACATTGCTGAATCAAGAACAGTTTTGATCTCAAAACAACTATTTTTTTATTTAGGTTTTTATTTGTAGTGGTTGTGAATTAAACATTATGTTGCCAAATTGGCAAAAATCTATGAATTTGTATTTTAGTGTGTGCTACTTTTTTAATTTTTTTTTTAATACAGTATGTTTCTTGGGGCATGTAAATAAAATTGACTTGAGCACCATGAGATAAATTCATTATTGTGTCTTTTTTATGTTGTGAAATGGTAAATATATTAATGTATTGTAAATGTACGAAATGGATACTTAATGGAACTGACTATTTTTGAGATCAGTAACAGAAGAGTGGTTTTGTTTAAAACATGTAGTCTCATCTAATGGATGGCACTTCATCGACTTTCAGGGTTTTTTTTAGGTCTTTTTAAGATGAAACAAAAAAATGACAGATCTGACAACGATGTCTGTTCTTGACAGCTCTGGGCCATTCTTCAAGTGGTTTCATTGGACCATTAGCATATAAGACTGTTGGCTTTAAAGGGCTCTAAATAATACTAAGACTCGTTGGGATAAGACTTAATTCATCTCTCACAATTTTTCAATGTGTAATCATTTGAGTGTCGAGGTACTTTAACTGTGCTGCCAATCACATTAGTGTCCTTGCCTTTGAGTGACACAATTTAGTGTAGTACTCCTAATTTGTGCATTACTGTTTCCTGTCAATGTGTATTTATAATTTTTAACTGTCCAGGTTCATTGCAACTGCTCTTTTTAAAAATAATGTTGGAACCTTTCAACATGAAATGTATACAAGGGCCCCAGAAGTTATCACCTCCCATGGACAACACTAATTATCTCTGATCCTGTCCAACTTAATTCTCACATCAATTTTAAGTCTGGGGAAGGTTTGGCCTAAACAGCTGTGAATTCCCCCGTCGATGATTCCAAGTAACAGATATTGGGAGACCCCTGAGTATCTCTTTGATTTATTCTCTCTGAAATGTCACAGTAGATCAGTTTTCAACCCCCTTGACCTTTTTCTGCATTTTGAGGTTATAGCTGACATCCAGAATAGATTAAATTAGGATTTTTTTTGGTCACTGATCTACACACAATAACCCATAAAATGTAGATGTGGATTTTCTATTTTTTACACATCAATTCAAATGAAAAACTGAAATGTTTTGAGTCATGAAGTATTCAACCTTTGAGTTAAGGTGCATCCAAATTTTTCTGGATGTCCTAATGTCTTTACAACTGACTGGAGTCCGCCATGAAACCACCCTCCTTCCTCTAACGTCCGAGTCAGGCAGGTGCTCTCTGGTTTAATAGCAGATGGGATAATTAACCTCAAATTGTGTGTAGTGGTAAATGCTTTGAAACCAGAGCAGAGAAAAGAAACCCCACAAGCAAGGCAGATGGACATCTCTTGATGATAGTACTCATAATTATGTGGAGTTTGAAGGTTGTAGTTGGGTCTCTGAGTTCTTTGAAGACTCATCCAGAAAAAAGCAGAAGAGTTCTGGCTGTGTCATTTTTCCATGTAGCCAGCACTTTGCAAACTATTCATTCTAAAAATGGTGAAAAGTCCAAGGTTCCCCTGGTGGAGTTTTTCCAAGCATAATGTTGCCCTCTGTTGGCTGTACTTGGTATTGTGTGCATGTGGAATTCTACCTTACATGAGCACGTCAACACACATACAGCGGTAGGCCTAATATTATCAGAGAACAAATAACATTGTTGTTTTCCTTTTGGATATATTTGTCCAAATAACAATTTCTCTTTCCTTACAGAGCAGCTGTTTTTGATCTACAAAACATGTTACTTAAAATAATTTGTGCTTTTATATCCCTAAAGGTTGGTGTAAATGATTTTACGCTCTCGGGATTTGTTTTATGTAATCTGTCTCTAAGGTCTGAACAGAATAAGGCAAAGGTGCCTTGATGTACTCTGTGCAAAATGGTATAAAGCGCTGGTGTTTAAACTGCAAATGAAGGTGCTGGCGGCACTCAGTAAGGAGCTCTCTTTACTTTCACTTAAGATTTAAATAGGTTTGTCCCATGAGTGTGCTGGTTTGGAGTACTGCCAAATGGAAAGCCTCTATACAAAATGTTACTTTGCTCTCTCTTCTACCTAAATTTGATTGTATATTTATCGTATATTGTCAACTTTGATGCGTTACTTTGCTTTCTTGGCCTGGTCTTTCTTAGAAGAAATTATTGATCTCAATGGATCTAAATAAAAATGAAATGATACTGCTGCTGCAACTACTAGCAATAACATATCAGATGCCATGCAGGTCAGAGATCTAGCTCCTAGCAGCTCAGACACAGCTCAGATATTTTAGCCAGAACACAGAGACACTCGAGCAGGACCCTCCTAGCCTTAACTAGAGACATATAGCAACAGTATTAATCCTGGGGCTTTGCAACAAGTGGCAAACAGCAAACTGCAGCTTTATAAAACTGTAAGGTGTCCAAAAACTGGTATTAGGTAGTCAACAAAATGAACCTTCAAGTAAAAGTAATGAGACATAAACCTTTGGGCTAACTCAGCTGCTTGAGCTTCTGGTTTGCTTACATGCAGCCTGATGGGTGGACTTCACACTAACATGACAGTGGTGAATATTACTAATAAACATAGCACAGTCAAAGTATTGCAAACTGTTTTATTCATAGTAAATGAAAAGTGTGCCATTCAGTGAGTGGGAGAGAGAAAGGGCAGGGTATATGGGACAGGATAGATGTCTTTGGTCCAAACTCTGGCGGAATTGGGGGGTTTGGGGGTCAATGAATTGGGGGGAGATGAGAGAAGGCACTTAAGTTTACAGTTGTCTCAGACACTTTGAAAAGAAGAACATGAGGTCTGTTGGAAGAATAAATGAACTAAATGTTTTAACCTCCTCCAAAGAAACCATATGCCTAACATGAATATCACATACAAAATGCCCCATGTGAGCAAGACAAAATTATATAGCTACATTTACGTATATACAGTAAGGAATCAGAAATAATATGGGGTGGAGAGGAGACTAGGTGAAGTGTTACTCTAGATTATCCCCTTTGGAAAACAATCGCAAGAGTTTAATTCTTGACAGGCCGAGGAAAGACAAGGCAGCAACTTTAAACAGGAGGAAATCATTTCTTTGGCGATAACCTAATATTCCTACAGTTTGGAATGTGGAAAAAAAAAATCACCTTGTTTGGTTGAAGTGAGACTGAGACAAAAACAATCACCAATGAGACTCAAACTAGTCCAGCACCCTCCAATAGTAGAAATGTGCTGAACTGGAATCTGAATGGCTTTCCCATCCAGAAACAAACTGCTGTCAATTTTAACTAGAACAGAGGACACCTTGAATAAGCAGATAGTTGGGCCAATTTGAATAGCAAGCAACTTGAGTCAACAATAGGATCTTTGTGTTACGTTACATCCAACTCATCACCTAAGCAAACACAAGCCAATAGATAGCAATTTAACTGACCTACAGTATGTACTCTGCTATTTAGCAAACAAATCAAACATTTTGAAGCCTTGTGTTTTTTAAAGTATTCAGCAACATAAATGCTGGAGAAAAAAGAAGTTCATCCTGTAAACACATAAATGTTTGGGTCTCAAAACTAACACTACCAACCTACTGCGAAAACAAAAAGGGGGTAGAAGGTAAACACATACCAAGTTTTTTCCCCATAGCTGTCCTGCTCCTAAGGGAATTAAACACTGTACGAAGATGTGGCAAGAATGTAATGATTGGTTTTACGCTATAGCCTTGCAGCTCCACATACATACATAACTACAAGGAGATAAGGAGATGGGGAATCACCAGGCGTCCCTGTCCCTAAATAAGAGCCTCCTGCAAGAAACAGTTTGCAAACAGGCCATGTAAAAGGATCAGCAATAAGGTATTCGCCAGATTTTTGTTCACATACTGTGGACAATACAAAAGAGACGTAACCTCAACAATAGCCTCCATGCGTCAAGACTTGGCAGCCATAGAAAAGAATTGAATCTATAGAACCTAAGAAAGCATTCATCAGTTTGATCACTTTTACAGGTTAGGATAAAGTGAAATGTGAACATATGTATAGGGGTGCAAAGAAACACCCACACCTTACTACTCAGCAATGTGTAGCAGTCACGTGTCTGCTCTATGAGTACCATCGGCTTAGAAAGCCGTCGTGATGTCGACATCCACGTTTCTAGAAAGGCAAATGTGAAGTCTCTCTGTGACTAAAGGCAAGCATGTCATTTATATGCCATTCATGTGCATATAATAACACAAAGAATGAACTAGTGTATGGCAAAATCCATCCATCTAGATGGCCAAGACAAACTAAGAAACGCCATGTGGAAAGAGTTTCCTGTCTCATGAGCCTTAACATGCAATTTCATTTAACAATATTCTACAAAAAGGTAATGAGCCCTCTCTTAATTATGCAATATCAATGAACAACAAGCCAAGAAAAACCGCGCACACACACACAACCACCCACTGACCTGTGGAAGGGCACGTCACTGCCTCAGGCAATATTTGACGGGACCTTGGGGTCAGTTACTCGCAAATACATCTCATTCCTAGGGCTGTACCATATGGAAAGCGTTGAATTACAGTTTGATATGTATATTTTTAATGTTGCAAAGATTAAGGATAGTCTGTAGTGTTGACTGAATGTCTGCTCTATTGATGACAACCCCCCCCGTAATGCTAGAACTACTCATGCACTTTCAACGTACGTTCTAAGTGGAAGGAATTGAAATGAATCTGGGAGATTGAGAAGAAAATGGATTCAAAGTGAGTCAGAGAGCTGAAATAAATCATAGCAGAAATAGAAAGTAACAAAATAAATTCAACTTAAACAGTGCACACTTTGATGCAGGTAATCATGTCAACAGTCTTTCAACAAAAATTACCTCCAGATTGATTAACAGGTTTCTCTGAAGTAGTAAACAAATTAATAACAGACTGATAATAGCATAGCTGAGGGGGGCTAGAGATAGAAGCTGCTACCTCAACAGCGAAAGGAGAAATGCATCTAAATAGCTAATGCAAAAGGATTGACAGAAGAGTGAGAGCTTTTCAAGTTTGGAGGATGAATGGATCAATGTAGAGGTGGCACTACAGCTCAAATGACAAAAATACGTAAACTTGTATTCTATTCTTCATTGAAAGGAATTAGTAGGGTGGGGGAAAGTATAGGGCACTGGGAGGGGAGTGCAAGGGTTAGTAGACGGGTTTTAACAAAGCCAAGGAATTCCGATGTCAGGGGCAGTGTGTCCGCGGAGGCCGTTGGGGCAGCCCGTTGTGAGAGGATCGGTCTTGGCGATTGTAGGACGTGGAGGGATGGGAGGGACCTCTTGAGTTGTTGGAGTACTGTGAAGTGGGACCAGAAGAGCCTGGCCCATCACCCTGACCCCCGTTACCTTGGTAACGGTAATTCGTGCGGGCAGGGTTCCTGTCATGGTAGGAACCGCCATTATACCGCTGACCACCGGAGTGATAACCCTGTCCTTGGAAAGTACGTCGGTTGCCTTGGAAAATCTAAGAGGAGAATTAAAACAGGTCAGTCAGATTTACAACGATTTCCATGCCTATAGTGAAAATCTGTATCTCTCAGTCGGACTACTTTAAATGTCTGGCAAGCTACACGTTTGCTGACCTGTTTGGTTGGAGGAGGGCGGGTTTCGTTGCCGGTGTTTTGGGACTGGGTGGGAGGTGGGGTTTCCAACAGCCCTGGGCTGGTGATAGAGGAGGAAGTAGAGCTACAGCGAGAGCGATTTGAGTAGCCTGTCCGTGGGTGGTACACTGTAAAGAATAGAACAAGGTAAATCACTAACAAAACAATCTAAGAGTTCAGTAAGTTACGAGTATTCTGAATACTTCAACCAAAAATATATCTTTATGCCCTAATAGGAATATTGATTTCCTTTCCCTAGAACCACATGATAGCAATGCATTATTACAAGACACACTGTTATTGACGAGTAAGCACTGGATATTTTTACGGTATAAGTACAAGTGGGGTGGAGGAAGGTACATCTGCTCAATCATATAAATATTAATGGTTTACAGGCATAGAATTAAAGAAATGTATGTAATCTAGATCGTGTCATGAATCAAGATTTTAGCACATTTCAGATGTTTGCTAATCAAAGCTGGAAGAGAATTAGCACAAAACAAGCCAGGCTATGCAAGGCATGGTCTACGTCTCAGCCCAATGAGAGAGATAGATATAGATATATATATAAATCATGGTAATCTCGTTTTCTAGTGGGGGGAAGCTTTCACTTCAAGAGGAGAAAGGAGAAAGAGAGAAATGAATGAACGGGGTTCCTGTACCTGATCCAAACCCTGTGATGCTCGTCTTCAGCGGTTCAAGATCAAATGTAAATCTCACAGCTTTCCCAAGGTCCTCATCATATTTCCGTTCACTCACAAAGTGCTGACAAAAAAGGAGTTATAAGAGGTGAATATATTTCATAAAAATGTAATCTGATGTGTTTCTGTCAATGCTAATCAAATTCCATGACATAGCACAATCTCCATGACCATTTTTTACACTGAACAGCTCATCTGAATGTCCCAGATCTTATTTCTGGCTACAACTATAACTTAGGACTGATACTATGATGAATTTCTGATTTGGGTTTTTATTCCTCAATGGCAAGTGGATCAACAAGCAGACGAGCTTGACATTAAACATTTCACTGGTTGGAAAAAAGATTATCAACAAATTTCCAAAACTACTTCCAAAACTACATGCACATATTCCACAACTGTTGGAAGCCTGTAGACTTTATAACAAGCTATTAACTGTGGCCAAATGGTCCCTCCCACACTTAGAATCTAAAATATGAGACAGCGGATTGGATGCACCTCTCTAAAAGACTAGAAGTGACTGACCGATCAGATATTCACCAGAGTGACCAGGCCAATCTGGAGCCTTAGTATTGTGAACGTACCTTAATGTCAGCACGCAGTTCAGACAACTGGTCGTCAGACATGGATGCTGATTGATCGGTCAGACGCCTGAGCTCCTCTGCTCTTTTCTGACGGCCATCCAAAATGGCCACTGAAACACAATTGTAAGATTTGATTTGAAATTGTATTTGGATTAGATTAGACAACACACAAAAAGCTTATGCAGACCTACAGTAGGTTTCATAATGACAGCAACACATTCTTCCATATTTTGGCACCGTTCTTATTTCGTTGTATTTGAAATGATTTAGTGCACTGTCAGCTTTATGAAACAAGCAAAACGATGTACAGCCTTTTTTGAACATGGTGTCCCTATTTTAGACTGCCAGAAGTATTTGGACTATGTTGAATAAAGTAGTATTACCCTATGTAGTTAAGAATTCGTAGCATCAACTTCTACAAGTCTGTAAGCTATAAACATCACCACACTCTTGAGTTCTCAGATTTTCCTTGCAGCTTTTTTTGCATTTCAATGTATCTCTCAGAGAATTCAGCTACAGGCTACTATGGTGAAGTACCAAAGGGTATCAAGCTATCAAGCCAGCTTCCAGTCATGATGTTCCACCAATAGAAAAGTACCTGAAAATAAGATATCATGACTGTGGCAATTTTTAGGCATGTAGGTAATTGAATCAGACTTAAGTCACTGCAGATTGCGCATATTTGGTTATGTACTAACAATAACTATGTTACTGAATATAATCTGTTCAAAATAATTTGGGTTTACTAAAATAAAAAGGGACAATGTACAATGTACAAATACCCTATAGTTAGTAGTATATAGTAGTATACCCTATAAGCTAACAGCTAAAATCCAGATTGATAGGTGGTTCCAGGAGTTATTTTGTGATGTGTTTTTATTTATTTTTTGGTGTACCCACTTTCCCTAAACCTGCCTCATCTACTTCAGTTAGTGATTTCCTCCATGTCCCAGAATGCCTTTTGACAACTTCCAGAGAAGAGGCGTGAACTTGTTGCTTTCAACTGAGGGTGGACATATGAGCATACAAATAAAACTAGCTAGCCAACCAGTTTGTGAGCTTTGGGGCATGTCTACGATATTGGATTGGTATCTCTTCCTCTTCCATGATGGATTTATCCCTGTATAATTGTTTAACATTGAGTCTAGTAAGAATCCCTTGTTCTTTGATTCTGGTAGGTTGACACCAAAATGTGACATTTACTGTTGATGTTTTGCCATCAAACATCAAACCTTGTTGTCATGCTGGAAATAGTGATGTGACATTGCCTACATTTGGTCTGGGAATAGGAAAAATACACCACCAAACAACAAAATGGGCCCGCCAATAGCTGTTTTAGAGTGGATTTTTCCTTGTAGTCATTGTACTCATTTCACATCCAAAATGGGATGAAATGAGACTATGGAGCAAAGACATAATACTTTCAGAACTTACTGTATAGTATGAATTGGCATCAACTACCTAATATTCTGAACATCCTCTAGGTACGCAAATGCCGTAGATTCACACTTTAGAGTTTTATTTGTGTATCAGTTGCTAACTTTTCCTTCCGGAGAGCAAAAAGGTAAATTCACATGGTGTAAAGCAGGGTAAGAGATGAGTGGAAGAGACTGGTAAATTTGGAGGAATGCTGGCTTTTGTAATGTCAAAGAACTACTAGAGAGTTCCCCCTCTTTCCTCCCAATTCCCCACACACCTTGCACAAAGACAGCATTGAGTCTCCCTTGACACCTGACACTATTCACTTTTTCCAGACCTAGAACACACAACACTCTACACTGGGAGGACAGAATGAGGGAGAATGGCCTACTTGTACAAATATGCAGTCTTGCTCTGTCATGACACACACACACACACACACACACACACACACACACACACACCACA
>CABFOQ010019618.1:41273-61808 GCA_900660455.1 Gephyroberyx darwinii
CCCCCCTTAGGGCACCACTGCAGATTTGAAGAAGTTGGTGTTCCACAACCGTCCGTTTTCCTACCCTGCTTGAAATAATTTGAGGTCAGATTCTCCAAGCCCCTGAGTCGGGTGATCATATTATGTTTAGTACACTAGTCCCTCCTTGGTGGCAGGTGCCAAGCAGGGTTTTGGTTGAGTCTAAATACTTGAAAATGTTGTACTCACTGGCCTCCGCTTTGACTTTGTCCATTTCTGACAGCAGAGTCACTTCTCTGTCCATTAGACTAGAACAAAAGAGAGGATGGAAACAGAGGGGGGTTGCCTTCTTTACTTTTCCAAGATAAGATAGATTGTGCACTTTGCCTTTCCACTATAACTACAAAACAATCACATTAAACTACCAATAACCCTAAATATTACACAAAGGAATGAATTCTAAACAATTTGGGATGACCAATATAACAACTTCCATGAATGGCCACACAAAACAGCACATGCAATAGAATTCATAATACTATGCCATAAAACTCAAAGCTATCTGAAGCTAAAATACAGAACAGTCAGTTTCGTAAGACATGCAAAGCTCTATCTTAATGTCATCACGCAGAGCAAAGGTAAGAAGAATGCCCTTTGATTTACTGATGGACATTGGAACCTTTACAAATACATTTCCCCCACTGCTTTGGTAAACTTGCACCATAAACTGAACAAACATAATGAAAGACAAATGTGCTATATTATATCACCCTATTCCAATCTACATGGATCATATATTTTATCACCTTCAGCAGTCTTCAAATATATAATGACAGGAAAGAAGAGGAACATTTGAAAAGGAAAAAAGATGTTCAAGTACCAGCTCTGGAGATCAGCAAATGTCTGCTTCATCCTCTTGATTGAGGAGTCCATCTCATCCTTGACCACCATCCTGTAGCGAGTCAGTGAGGCAGCACATCTCTGCAGGTCTTTCACAGAACGGTCAATGTTGGGAGCTGAGGGGCAGACATTAGGGTAGGTTTTTCCTGTGGTCGGCATTATTATTTGAAACAACACGCACAACTAGGTATGGACAACTGTATGGGTGTCTAACCTATCTTCTTGGTTCCTAATGATCCTTGTTGTCTCTCATCAGTGGTGAATGATAAGGAGGATGTGGGGGGATGGGAGTTTGAGCCTGGCCTCTGTCTGGTCTTACTGCCTCTGGAACCATGATGATTCCTCCCTCCTTGTTGAGGGATGGGGCTTGGGGCGCTACCATGACTTTCTGCTTCTGCACCTGAAGGGAGAAAAATGATCATGTCCTTTTTTAAATATTTACCTTCACTGAAGCAAATAGACTCAACTTAACATGATTTGATGAGACTGGGATTTAACTCAAAGTTCAAAGTTCAAAGAACTTTTAAGTCCTTTCTCAAACCCTTGCTTTACCTTTGTCTCATCACTTAACACATTGAGATTGAATTGCTGTTGTTACCTGTGGTTTCGGATGTAGCAGGTTCAGAGTCCAGCTCGGCTGCATCCAGAGAGGCAGAGTCCAACTGTTCACTCAGAGAATCCAGTGACTCTCCATCCATAACTGATCCATTGGCATGGAAACCATTCACCTCATCCGTGCTCGCCATAGGCGATGTGGCCTCGGGTGGAGCAGGTTCTGCTGGAGGCTCAGGCTGGGGCTTAGGCTTCTTTTTCTTCTTGGGCTGGACATGTGGTTATCAAAGTCAAACTACATTATTCAATTACTCTCTCTCTTTGCTTATCATCTATATCCTATTCTCTGCGGTGGCAAGGACCCAAGTTTTATCTAATCTAAAACTGAAATTAAACTTTGCCATGTAGATTCCCCAATTACATGTTTTGACCCTTACACAACAATATCCCCTAAACAAAAAAAGGTGTTTAAGGATAGTTTTCAATAAATTGCAAGGCATTTTTCAAAAGATCATTTATAAACTGCAGCAAAGACTTAAATGATTTTAAATGTCAGTTGAGATTAACACGCTCCCTCTAACTAGACCCTCTCACTAGAGACAATAGAGGGACCGGTTCTTTCGTTTGCATTACCTTCTTTTTTCCGGTAACATTCCACTCCTTCAGGATCTCGACTGCACTGCCTAAGATGTAAAGCAAACAAGTATGAAGAGTGCACTCAATGACAGGCAACATATTTCTGGTGGTGTCTATTCAAAGCCTTGGAACGCTCGGAACACCTTTCTAATCATCTGAATGCCCTGAGGTGGCGTAAAATAAAACTGAGCAGTTTGACGTGTGGGGAAACCCTTGTCCCCATGACATGCTATACTTTGACAAGTTATGAGAGGCTGCATGCCAAGAACACAAGTCTGACTTGAATGCAGCAAGATAGCTGGGTACTCTTGGAAAGAAGTAGCAGTGTAGTGGTAAAAGGAGGGCATTCGTGGAAGCGGGCAAATAAGGTGCATCACATAATACTAGCATACATGATATATAGGCTGTTACTGTCAGAACATTTTTAGGTCATTTTTCTCTCCTTGGTCGATCATCACTGTGTTCAAGGCAATGCAGTTCAAACGCACACGACACTACTTTCCTGGCAAAACAGAAATACTTTACAGAGACTTTGCGTGGCAATAATCTTGACGTCAAACATTGTGACATCCCCATACCTTCTAAAAAAGCTTGGACAGCCTTGTCGACACAGTTCTCAAAATGCTGTAACACCAGAACAATCTCATTGTTGCTTTTGTTGGGAACAACTGCCCGGACGGCACTGATCTGGAAAAGCAAGCAACAGGCTTCTACATGAAAGTCATTGATACAGCATCATCTCAAATAACATTGAAAGACATTTCCACATTTAAATAACACTTAGCTTAAGGATAGGACCCTGTAAACCAATATTATCTTTGTCTTCGGTTAAAATACACAATAGGCAATATCAGTGTTTCTTGTCAGTCCTGTTATTGCTGCATATTAACAGCTCCGGTGTAAAAAATAGAAGTTACTTATGTAATAATTATAATAACACTGTCACTGGGATATTGCTTAGACTAAGTGCTGTGCAGTGCCCAGACTGAATGACACTGAATTTGAGAGTGAGCACACCTACCCAACTGCTCAGAGTAGGGAAAGCTATGCCTTTCAACAGAGCTCTAGTTGTGATATACACAAGAGCTCCTCAAAAGTGCCAATTGCTACCCCATTTGAGACCATTGGGAGCAGATTAGGAATACATAATATCACTCTTTTTTCCTTCCCATCCTTAAGACTTCACTGAAATAGCAGACTCTCTGTGCCAGTATTGTACAGACTATTTAGACTTCTTACCTTCTCCTTCATCCTCTCAAATGTGCCACCCTGCGAGATGACCATTTTTGAGTGAGTGTCAAACACCACCCCAGAGACATCTGGCGAAAAGGACAACAAACAGGTTACTACATTTTCTGTTTGGTCTCCTTGAGTCCTATTTGCAAACCACTGCAGCACATCATTTGCAAAACAAAACACCCACTGGCCACTACACAGCATCACACCCAGGACATTCACTGGTGAATTTCCTGGACGGAGTTGACTTCAAGAGGCTAAGCCTGCGATTACAAATCATTTCACAATGGCATATTGATGCTTGTGAATCCATTTGTCTTTATTTCCAGGAAATGTCTACAATTACATAGGCATGTTTTGTTAGTAATGCAAGTCTAAATCACTGAATCAAAGAAACCTCTCAACACAAGTTGACAAATAATTTGATAACTTTGATACTAATGATGATTGTGCAGTGGGGGTGGGAAGAGGTGTTACATGGACACAGCCACTTCAGTTATCATAAGACCTAGAGAGCACTGATGAAAATAAAACAGAAGATCTTCCTATGTTCTGCATGTGGCCTAGACACAGGACATGCTGTAGGTTAGACAATGAATTTGGCCGACAAACTCATCACCTCTGTCTCCAAACAGTCTGGTATCTGCATTGAGTCAGTAATTATCAATACAGCCTACATGTCTTTCAAAAACAACAACTCAGCAAATCTAGGATTTATGCATCAGAGGATGGAGACCAGAAACAGCTGACTTAAAGAAAATAAAAAGAACAAAAACATGTGGCATTCTCAACAAATCACTGGAGGATATTTCTTTTTCAAAAATGACAAACAAAACCCTCCAGCTGAAAATGAAGACGTGGAGTCCAAAGTTAATGGCCATTTCAAGACATAAAATGCTGGGTCCTTGTAAAGGTGGCTTATCCAAATGCAAGAATCTAGGTTAATGTCACTGTATCTCCACAAACAACTCCACAGCGTTTTCTTTTACAACTTCCAAGTATCTAGGTCTGCTAGGCCGACTTTGCAATCTGAGCATTCCATTAGAATGCATGTGAAAACAGCTTTGTATACATTCATTTGTGAAATGATTTCAAATCATGACCTACTTGAAAGTTAGGCCTCTTGCTGGCCACGCATGACAGCCACTCAAATATGTTGAGATCAATTGAAAAATCGGTGTGTGCGTGTGTTTGTACATGCAAATGTAAGTGTACAAAGAAGATCTTGATAAAGCAAGTACATACCCTTTTGGCTATTTTTCTTGGCCATGTTGCCAGTTTGTTTTTCCACACAGATGTATGGCTCCTCCAGTCAAAATTATCACTAATACTTCAAACAGGTTTTCAAATAAAGACTCTTTTCCCTCTGAGTTTTCTCTCTTAGACCAGATGCCAACAAAGGCTCACAACTGGCAGGAGGAGGGGTTGGAATAAGCAGGGTCAGATCAGGCCTTCTCCACTTAGGCCAAGATTCAAGTTTTCTTCTTGGTTCTCCACAAGTTAATCCAATTCTGGGAGTGAAGGAAGAGGGGAAAAAAGTAGGCTGTGTTATAAGAATTAGTGATCAGAAAAGGTTTCATGCCACGGTGTAAAGCCTAGACCACAATGCTTCAATGACAATTATTTGAGTGTCATAGTGAAGGTATCAAAAAAAATGTACAGTCAGAACTATTGCTATTAGTTATGTTGTATAAAGCAGAAATGTAGCGATGCCATTTGTTCAACTTCTTAAAATTTGAAAATAGGAATGATGCACATGAACTGAAATGCATTTTCTTTGATGATATAACATGAATGAAAAACAGATTTCAATAAATTGCTGTCTGTCTGGCACACCATTCTGGACAATCTGCACTTAATATTGTTCTTGGCAGCAACATTGCATTTTAACTTGGGGAAAAAAATAAGTAGGCCTACATAGTGACACATCTTTGAGAGGTAATTCATTTTTTCTCAGTTCCTAAAGTCTACAGGAGCTGTGGACGGCAATGTTTTGAGCTCAACCACAGACTGGACACTTTTATGACAGTGCTGATAGTTATTATATATCCTAACATTTTAAGCTATGTTGAACGTATTTAAATACACTTGTCTATGATACAATTTTATTGCACCATCAATACTCGACTGGCAACCCCAAGCTTTCTTGCTGACATCTGCCTTGCCCAAATCAGATTTAATCATGCCTCTTCTAATCCTTGTGTGTCACTTGAACACCACCGTCAGCAAACTGGAGTCATTTTATGGGCCAGCTGTTTCCCCACTTTAGGCTTTCATTTCTGACCCAGGAGCTCTAGAAAGGGAAACTTAAAACTATACAAACCCACACCCTTTTGATTCTGTCTTCGCACGGCACAGTCCTGCACTACATGCCACCACACCTTTGCACACGTCAAACTTACATATGCACAGTCAACAAGTGACACTTGACTGACCAATCACGCAAGGACTAAGATGCATTTTGTTTATCAAGAGGGAGGGTGCTTGAATCTTTAAGATGCCAGGTGTACTTATCTGGTGGTTTGTATCAATACGTAAGTATTGATAAGTGCCAGGCAACCACTCAAAACAGCTGACTTTAAAGTTTTGGTCTAGTTGACTGAAATGGGAAAGGAGGTCACAGAAAAGGTGGCATGTGTGATACAACCAGGTGAAAACAGATGATCTTCTGTCACTGATTGAATAAACACAATATAGTAACTAGCTACAATCGATCCTCAGGCAAGGCTGCAGGCAGATCACCAATAATCCGGAAGGTCAATTTTTACTCTTAGCTGGAGAAATGTTTGTTATTATGATTAATTGACTACTTGCATGCCGGCGGACTTGCTGCGAGCAGCCAGGTGTCTTGTTCTCTCTTCACATTCTTTTACATAATCCATATTACTTGATCTATATTTTGTAAAATTGTCAAAACAAATAACGTTAAACTGTAAACAGATAGTGACCCTTGACATCACAATCCGTAGTTTAGCTAGCATCTTATTTAACGACAGTATAATTTGGCCAAATTAGACTCTGCAGTGTAAAGTTAGGTAACTTAGGTGTAAAAAAAACAACAACACATAACCAAAATGGCTAACGTTATATTTAATTCCAGGAATGGTTAAGTAACCTACCGTTGAGTTTTAACGGCTAACACGGGCCAATAAATATCTAACAGCTAACATTCTGTTTGACATAGCAGTTACTTGACATTATCTACAAAACATAATGAATGATGGAAATTACTTGCTTATCTGACATATTTTGAGTTCATGGGTTGATTAAAGACAACTTCGACAAAGAGGGTCTCGCTCCCCGTCTATCATTACCAAGCAACTCATTTTCGCATATTTGGCTGATGTCCGGAGGTTACGTTAGCTTGCTAACGTTGCCTATCTGGCTAGCCTTGCAATCGCCAACGTTACAGAGAATGATGATTTGCTATCAGTGTTATATTTACAAAACGACAATTGAACTGGCTTAATGCACTATACCTTACCAACGCCTTCTTTTTAGATTAACTGTTGAGTGCAGCCTTAGTAGCGGGCAGCTAGCAGATTGCTTGGCTTTTATTATTCAATGCCCCGCTGTAACGCCAGCCAGTCGTTTACCGTTGGCTACTAATCTCTGACGTTAGATAGCTCAACTAACGTTACCAAGCTAGCATAAACGCATCTACCTTTTGGATCGCTAACTAACTCGGCATTGGTACATAAACAGTATTTAATACGTACTTCGTGTTGGCAATAAAACTGAAGAGTAGATTCTGGAAACGAGTTGCCTCTGCTCCTGCAGTCAGTCGTCTTTTCAGGCAATGATGTTATAGCGCTAAGTCGTCTGCTGTGGGCAATATTTTCCTCAATCAGACTCCTTACAGGTTGCCAGGTTAGTCTGAAAGAACCCCCTTTTAATGCGTTTGAAACAGTACATGTCTTGAGGTACTGACAAAAAGATTAGGATGAAGCTACTGGTATTTTTGCTGATTAGTCAAAATAGCATTTCGCATTAAACATGATTATGAGGCACAAGATCAGACTCAACTGTTATTAATTAACAGTTGTTAATTATGTTTTTGGTGTCCATATCAAAAGTTAGAATCAAGTCAACTATTGTCAGTCTTGCCATTTTCTCATGATCATGAGTATTAGGATGGATAGTGAAGAAAAGTTTTGTTATATTTTGTATATACTGTTTCAGTTTTGTGACCCATCAGTATCATCAGTGAGAGTGAGTGTGAGTCAGTCAACTAAACATTCCCCATACAAACCACTGCATATTACTAGTTGGAAGCAAAGAGGAATTTTAACAATTTCAACAATCTCTGTAACTGTACACCCCCCCACCCTCATAACGTGACAGTACCTAATAAATAAAAATGACACACTAAAATTTAAACAATTCTCTTTTTTTTGAAGACTCTTTGACTCTAATTTCAATGGAGGATTTTTTAATTCTATATTGAAATGTAATCATCAAAGGATAAAAAAAATTGTCCTCTCCAGCGTGACACAATTTTATGGCCCAAATAAGGGATTCCGGATAACTTCCTTCAACTACGTCCAACACTAATATTGACTATTTTTGAGGGTTCCTCTATTATGCATTTCTGTGGTGGATTCTGATGGGTTTTGAAGCTGCAATAAAAACAAATTCACTAGCTATAATTAACTTAGCATTCCAGCATTTGTCCCATTTGTGACCTGAGGATAATGCAACATCTGCACCAATTTGTTAGCAAAATATATAATAACACATTGAATTTATATATATAAATTCAGTAATGTATTAAAATATGTAATGTCATATGTCATTTCTACTTCCATTAAATCACATTATAATGTGATTCGTATAAGAACGACAGAAATTGCACTAATTTTCACCATAGGTGAAAAAACAGGATCCAGATAGAATAGAAATGCCCCGGAATTATGCCATTGCTTTAGAGGACCATAAGGAGGTAAAACTATTTAAAAATATCGTTTATTAACCTCATTTAGCTGAATAAACTTAAGTTACGAGTACTAGTTCACCAAATAGCTATGGTTTGGCCAGTGAGTTTGATTTATAATATGATTTACATTTCTCTAGATTACTTATTTGACTTATTTTTAACTGTGTAAAGTTGAGCTGACCCGGAGGACAAGAATTTCACTACTGGTAATGAATCCAACTTTCAATCAACTTTGTGTTGTTATCTAGTATGTGACAATAAACTTGAAACTTGAAACTATATGGGAGAATATTCCTGACAATACTAAAAATAATATGCAAAACCTGTTTGCCATTTATTTTTTGATAAGCAAACAGCAAAAAGGCATTAGCGCCATCTCTGTTCATTCAGTTTTCATTTCCCACTTTGCTTTTAACTAAAATCTCTTTTATCTAAGACCCATTCTACTTGAGTTGTTGTTGATTGTGCCTCTTCATTTACATGCAGCTTGAAAATTGAAAATTGAAAATTTGCAACTTTTTGGATTTCACTTTTTATTTTCAGTTTTCTGTTTCTCTGTTCTATTTCAATTTTTTACTTTGACTTTTCTTGACTTTGACTTTCCACTTTTCTTCTTTAAAAAAAGAGCAACATGAAAATAATTATAGGCACAGACAGGGGCTAATTGTTTTTTCCACTTCAACTACCCCTAAAATCAAGTTTTAAAATACTGGTTGCAACTGTGACCTGGCAACCCATGATCCACGTCGTCATTTCCGAAGTCCGGGAAACTGGTTCGTACATTTTGCTACCTGGGGTCGCCCGATTATTTCCCGAGCAAGTGGTCGCAGTTTGGCATCAACTGTGTGACTAAGTGAAACTACTCTGCTCCGTAGTCGGCGCAGTAGGTGTTGCGATGACAGCTCTCACCTTCAGGAAAGCAGGATCTGAGCAGCAACAACTGAAGGAGTTGTAGCTCCCCGCCTTGTGGGGCCGAAACGAGGGGAAGTGTGAGGATTCAGTTTTGGACTGCACGATACCGACTGGCTCAGCCGAGTAGCACGTTACACCAAAATGGCAACCCCCTATGTTACAGACGAATCTGGTAAGGCTGGCGCATGTGCCAGACCTTATAAATATTCTTTATGAAACACATTGTAGCTTGCAGCTATTTCTCTCCGACACCAATAGTTTGATCAACAGCGACGTGGTTAACGTTGCAGAATTAAATGCTCTGTACTGTAGCTAATGCTAACCGTAGCTATGATGTCAGTATTAGCTAGCATTATCGCTAAGCAAGCTAACGCAGTGGTTAACGTTAGCTAGTAGTCATCTTTACAGCTATCTCAATGAAAGTAATGTGTGAGCTAGCTACTGGTATGTGTTACGTGCTCGTATGTTAACATTATATTGCAGTATCTCTGCCGACAGCTGGTCGTCATTAGAGTTACAAAGAAAGCGTCTGTCGGTGCTCCAGTGTTGTAACCTACGTTGCACCTTGTCCCCGAGTCTAAATGCGCTCCAGGATCTTTTACCCCCAGGCTCTGGCTGTAGTGGTCCAGGCTGGATGAGAGAGAGCGTTACCATACACCACGGAACTGACAAGTGCTTTTAGACAAAGTCAGCCTGAAGTGAAAAGGATGAGTTGTAGATTGACCAGATAGGCTTGAAAGGTTTCAGACTTAAGTGGTGCAGTTTTTCACGATCCAGCTTTGGTATTTATACTCCTTGGTAGCAATACACACCTTGACATTGCAATGGTAAGAAATACAAAAATGTATGAATCAGCTGGCATAGACACACTGGTTATATTGTGCTAGCCATGGGGCTGTTGGAGCAAGCATGACTGCAACTGAAAATTGTAATAGACAAGCTCATTTGATAACCATTAAGTTAGTCTTTCATTTGAATGCACTCAACTTTCAAACCCTTTCCACTCATGTCTTAGTTTGAAAAGCTGCAAAAGGGATCCAACAGTACTGATGTGCCATCTGTTTTCTGAATCTTGCTATAGCCAAAGCCAGACTCAAATGAATGGAGTAAATTACAGATGCCCCTGTTTAACTTTGTTTTGATCATTTGCAGGTTTATGCACGTAAGAATACCAATCCTTTCTAAAATGTTGTAACTGTTGCTTTGTAGGGAAATACATTGCTGCCACCCAGCGACCTGATGGAACATGGAGGAAGCCAAGGCGGGTAAAGGAAGGCTATGTCCCTCAAGAAGAAGTCCCTGTGTAAGTAAAATTTTCCTCAACATGCAGTTGTAGACTGTAAACCATAAATCATTCATTGTGAAGTCCATGTGGGAATATAAAAAGGTTTTTATTATCAGGCTAGTAGTCTGCTGTGATACATAAAAAGATATGACATATGAATGTTTGTCAGATTTTATCCATTCAATTAAATGTTGTTTTGTGTCTCTTGCTATTTCAGCTATGAGAACAAGTATGTGAAGTTTTTCAAGAGTAAGCCAGATCTACCACCTGGCATGAGCTCAGCTGATGCAGACCAGTCAAAGCAACAGCAAAAGATCCCTGGTTGTGGGGACTGCGACACAACTGGTCTTTCGAAGGCTGCAAAACGCAACATGAAACGTAAAGAGAAACGAAAGCAGCAGCACCAAGACCAGGACGATAATGGGGATGTGGAATCAGTAAGAGATGCTGTTGAGAATGTGTCCATTTCAGAGAGCGGTGAGTCTTCACACAAGACTACGGCACCGGTCTCAGTTCCTGACGATCCCTCAGCAGCAGCAGCGGAAAAGACCAAGAAGATCAAAAACATCAAAAAGAAGCTGCGACAAGTTGAAGAATTGCAGCAGAAAATGGACTCGGGTGAAATCAGTCAGCCGACAAAGGAGCAGTTGGAAAAGCTTGGCCGGGCAAAGGCCTTACAAGATGAGTTACAGCAGCTTGAGCGTGATTCTTGAAACAAGTCTGCTGAACAGGAAAGCAGATTAGTTGGACAAAGTGTTTTGAAAGTACAAACTAAATACCGAAAGACAGGGAAGGGACTTTTGCAGCTTTGTGATCTTACAGTAGCTTCCCTTGAACGTATTCTACCTATTTGGTGTTCAGTATGAACTCTAGTTTTGGAAGTGAGCACACTCCCAACACCTCAAGCAGAGATCATCATGATATGTATGTAACTGGCACAGCACCTCCAGAACTGACAAGCTGTTATCTGCTTTCTCAGTTCAAAATGATGTAAAAAACTTTTAGGACTCCTGCTCATATGCTTGTATTGACCAGACTGTTCATGCATAACTGTATTTTAAAAGAAAACACTGTACATTGTTTTGTGCATGTCTTTTCTTTCCTTTTTTTGTACCTTTCATAGTAATCAGGTATTACCTAGACATATAAACTGAAAATGCAGACGTTTTCAGTTTAAGAAAATATAGTTTGACCTATCTGCGTTAGAAATGACCTTAACATTTTTGTCAGTGATTGGATGGCCTCTTTGAATTCACAATAATGTTGAGGCACTCTCTTGACTATACAGCCATTTCATTAATTAAAACTTCATGCTATGTAAAAATGTTTGATTCCCTTACATTGCTTTTGGTATAACTTCAATACATTCAACAAGTACTCTAGTTAGTATCACAAAGCGTCCTAAGTTTGCAACCCAGGATATAGATTGTCTTAAAAACAGAACAGCTTAGAAAAATAAGTTTCAATTTTTACTGAGAGCTGTATCATAAGTGACAAAACAGGTTCGCTAGTAATATCTTTTTCTGACATTCTCCAGTTTCTTGGCATTAAAATACTACTGGTGGTGGAAAATAGTAACGCTAATTGTTTTGAGGCTGTGTGGGCTGAGTCTCTTTCCCATCTGTCCTGTCACTTTCCACAGGCTACGCTCCACAGCGTTGCATTACAACAGAGAAGGAGGGCTGCGCTGCCCACATTCAGAGAACAATTTGTAGCAATGGTTACATTTACACAGAATTGTTTTGCCTGAATGGGAGCTTAGTTTGTACAGACTGTAATTAACTGTCTCAGAGAGGAAGTGTGGTTAGTTGTTTTGCTCATAGGATAGTTGTAATAACCATAAATCAAAGCGAAACAATGTCAAGATTTTTATATAGAGGAAAAGATGTTCAACATATTATTGCACAAACAAGATTCATTAAGCAACACCAGTGATATTTTTGGTACAGCTGTCAGTTTATGCAGTTTGTCTTCTGGAAAGTAATTTACTTAAAATGACAAACTCAGCATCAAAGAATTGTAGCAACATATTGACTAATATTACGTTTTCCTCCTACATGAATGGTTTAATTGTTCATTACCGCCAAATAGAAGCAGTGGGCAGACCATCTGTTCTTTAACAGTTATACAGAGTTGATAATTATTTTATTTACTTCCTTTGACGTAAGAAACATTACTCAGAAGATATTCTTATATACAACAGTTGGAGACAAATGGCTATAAATGATGGTGTAAGTAGGCGTGCTCATGCTGTCAATGTCTGAATATGTATTGGTTTTTGTAGTCCACACATCACATTCCTTGTTAAGGTTTATAGTGTTGTTTTGAGCAAGGTCCTAGACATGATGGTGGTATATAAACTGAATGCTATTACTAAAGCATAGAGGAGGCACCAACAAGGAAACATGAAGGACTAATGTGCCTAAATCTAGATGGAGGAACTTCAGCATTGCTTAGAAAGATTCAAAAGTTATTTTAACAGTTGAAAAGATTAATATACCAACTATCAATGTGTTGGATCGAGTTAGACAAATTTTCCTCTCAGTAATACGAAATGGAATATATGGTGCTTATTGTCTTGCTGACAGCAGCTTCTTCCATTGCCCTGAACAGAGAAGAATTCATGGAAGCTGTGGTAAGAAAACATTGCAAATAAGAGATACTGAACATCACTTTTGTAAATGAAAACTCAAAGAGTGAATTAAGAATTTTAAGAAGCTTATCCTCTTTCCCTCTGAGCAGTGTGAGTGTTTCACCTGGGGTATCAGGAACACTAGTTAATGAACAATACCCATAGTTTTAGAAGTCTATCCAAATAGTTTTAATATTACCATTGGTTCCAGGGCGACTCAACTTAAGACCGTTTACAGCTGCAGTATAACACTAATGACACACACTGCTTGATTCTGACTATTGAAGTAAAAATGTTATTGTGGCACATTCTAGGTCATCTAAACTCTGAATGAATGGGCTGTATTAAATTACATCTCTGCAAAACTAATTTCAATAAGCAAAAAAGAATAGTTTTTCACTTTACCATTAGTCATCACTGTGACATGCTTAATTTTTCGGGTATCTCTGTGCTGAATAAACACCTTCCCTGCATGTGTGTGTTGTGTTCGGCGGTCACTACCCCTTGCATGCGTATGTTGTGTGTTAGTGCATGTGTGCACTAAATGTGTGCAATAAATAAATCTTAATCTTAAAAAAGCCCATAAATTGTGGTGTTGCTCAGTAAGTAATACTCTGGTAATGCCAATGCTGCCCCGACGTAGAATAATTTGATTCAGGGCATCTAGAATTTTTGTTCCCTGATTTTCAGGTTTTGAAAATTTTGTCTATGGACTGATAGCACTTTCTGGCAATGCTAATAGTTTTATCAGAGAAACTTTTTTTTAATAATCTTTGGCTTTTACTCATTTTATCTTTGTTGCCTTCTCGGTTTTTATTAATTCCTTCCTGTTTAATTGATGACCGTTGTCATTGTTTTTTGTGAAGCACTTTTTAGTAACTTTGTGCTATATAAATAAAGATTATTTTTATTATTTTATTTTTCTTCTTCTTATTATTAATAATAATAATTCAGTTCAATGGGGAACTAAACTGTGTTACTTTATAATCAAATGCAAGTACTTTTTGATGTAGTTTGGATGTCTTGGAGGCTTTCTACAAACCTCAATGCATTTGTTAAAATGAGCCTTCTCTCTCTCTAGGCCTATTTAAGGAACTATGGCTACTTGCACATCCCACTGGATAGTAAGGACCAAAGTTATCCACCTGAGGAAATAGTGGAGGCTCTAAGGTGACCATCTTTAGTGACTGGTATTTAGTATTTATATGTTATTCTCTTACTACTTGAGAAATAGAAATGAGAAATACTTTTTGTCTTGCCTTTTTTCAGAATCTTCCAGAGGGCAACTGACCTGCCCACATCAGGAAAACTAAATTCAGCGACACTGGCAATGATGAACAGACCTCGCTGTGGTCTAGAGGACTCTTTCAATAACAAATCTCTCAAATATCGAGTGATGGGTGGGCAGTTGTGTTAATATTGCAAATTCAGATTTGGATTGTCAATGCAGGACTGATGAACTGTGATTTAGATTTTGGTTTTTTGATGCACATAAAAACATCTAATCAACATGTCACACGACATCTTGCATAATTCAACAGGTTACTGGCGTAAGAAGATGCTGACCTACCGCATCTATAATTACAGCCCTGATTTGGGACAGGCAAAGACCCGCTTGGCTGTCCAGAATGCTTTTAGATACTGGAGTGACGTGTCCCCCTTACGGTTCAGGGAGGTGCATCGGGGAACAGCAGACATCAAACTCTCCTTTCACAGAAAAGACAAGACATGTCCAGTGCCCTTTGATGGGCGAGGTAGGAGTTTTTTTTAATAAAAGCTGAACATCTGAAAGACAGTTTCAAAGTGTCTGCCAAAGCGTCTTGATCCCCGGGGTTCACACTGCTCTCCGTTGTTATGTTACAGGGATCCTTTCACAAGCTATGATATTGTATGTTTTCTTTCATGTTATATACTCAGTAGAATTGTTGGACCTGTTTGTACTGCGACACTTGTAAAGGATGGGATTGCCTGCTCTTTTTCAGCACTTGATTCTTGCTTTATCATTAGGACGTGTCTTGGCCCACGCTGATATCCCTGAGTCAGGCATTGTGCATTTTGATGAAGATGAACTGTGGACAGAAGGGAAGGACTATGGCTACAACCTGAGAATTGTAGCAGCCCATGAGATTGGCCATGCTCTTGGTCTGGGCCACTCACAATACCACAACGCACTGATGGGACCTGTGTACAATGGATACCGTTCCAACTTTAAGCTACATCCAGATGACATACGAGGCATCCAGGCTTTATATGGTAATGTCAGACTAAAACCGTAGTGTCAGAATAAGTTTGCCATTACATATTATGTAATATTTTGTTAATATCTCACCTTTTTATAAGTCTTATAAGGTACACATCCCACCACTCTGTAAGTCTGTAAATTTGTGCCCCCTTTCAGGAACGTCAGAGAAAAATCCCCCGTCCAGAAATCCAAGCCAGCCCCTGCCAGAGGGAACTATTCCTGATCCTTGCAAAGCTACTTTGGATGCAGCTATGTTAGGTATGGAGGCATTGATGATGTCAGAATGGCCTTATAATTAAAAGAATAATCATGAAGACCCCTATATTTTACTCTAAAGTGCAACATTGTTCAGTACAGTGAACAAGATGAACTGTGGACAGGCCTACAGTAAGATGTCTACAGATATGTGATATTTCTCCCTACAGGTCCGTTGCGTAAGACGTATGTTTTCAGTGGTCAGTATGTGTGGACTGTATCTAACACTGGCTACAACACTCCCATCCGGATCTCTGCACTGTGGAAGAACCTGCCAGGGAACCTCAACGCAGCTGTTCACTCTCAGAGGACTGGCAAGTCCTATTTCCTGAGAGGTAAAATCTTTTTACTGCCTGAGTTTCACAAAGGGGTACAATATACAATGTTGATTGTCCTGCCAACTTACTATATTCAGTGCTTCTTATATACTCCTAATTCTTCCAAATCCTCTTTCACAGGGGACAAAGTATGGAGATATACAGACTTCAAACTTGACCACGGCTTCCCCAAACTCTTGACCAATATTCCTGCTAATATTGATTCAGCCTTGTACTTAAATAACAAAAAACTGATCTTTATAAAAGTATGTACAAAAGATAACATTCTTTTCCAGTTATTGTGTGCCATATATTATTTTTGCTTTTATATCTCATCCACTTGCCAGTGAATAATTTACTCTTCATTTTAGGGCACTGGATACTGGCAGTGGGATGAAATTGGTCCAACAGATTTCAGTTCATACCCCAAGCCTATTGGGCAACTCTTCCATGGGGTGCCCAGCAATCCCGATGCTGCATTAACGTGGACAAATGGGCATGTATACATGTTCAAAGGAACCCAGTACTGGCGTGTAAACAAGCCTCACCAAGCAGTGGAGAAGGCCTACCCTCGAAACACCGCAGCACACTGGATGCAATGTGATGACTAGGCCACCAGAGGCCACCAGAGGCCACCAGGGATTACCGATTATAAACAAGAATATTGCACAGTAGAATAGTAACACTGCTTATTTAACAGATGCTTATTTATTTGGACACTCTCTTTGAGTTATAAAGGTTTGCATGATGTTCAGGGATGCTTTTTTTGCAGCAGCAATGGGAAAACTACAAAAAAACATGTACACATGAATAATGGAATGAGACAAACTTTGTGTCATGATTGGTTGAGATTGTTGTAGTCCACTCATAAGGCATCTATGTTACATTCCTGAAATAGTCATTACTGTACATATGCTGTTGAAAACATTATATTACCACTCACTGTCAAATCTGTGGTCAGTTCACACTTATATCATCCATTAGGCATAACCATTCTCATTTTGCATTAAGTATATAGACAGTTTTTATTGTGTATGCCAGTATAAATTAACCAATAATATTTGCAACCCTGATGCTTGTTCTTTAAAACTGTTATCACATGAACTACTTTACAGGCCTATGTATCCGCTCGCTAAACCTGGACAAAATCCTAGAAGGTGTAAAAGTATTTGGAGAATAAACAATTATTATACCTATATGTGAAGCAAAACCACTGAGTGTCTACAAGCTGATGATGAGGGATATGATGATCATGAGTCTGGTGACTGCATATTGATATTATGTTATTTTGCCTTGTCGTCCCTCAGAGGGGGATTGCAGGGTTTGGTCCATCTCCAAGAGTCTCAAATAACCCTGTATGCATGTTGATGATTAGCTGATGAAGCTAGTTGTACTGGATTTAAAGTTGATATATGGTATAGTGAGGGATTCCTTAGTGAATGTATACTGCCGAGCCGCGGCTATGATGTTCTGCTCATTCACATCCTAAAGGGAGGCGAGGCAGCAGTCAGGGGCACCATGGAGCCCGTCTCAAAGTCAAAGTCAATCACAGTATGTGTGATAGTGCTGAGGCTGCTGGCAGAGGAACCTGTTCCCATCTGGCGCTCTTGAAGGCTCTGGAGGTAACTCTGAAAGGCAAACAGGAGAGGGAAAACATTGTTGTTACACTGAACAATCTCATTTGACATCATGAAAAACGGTGAGGCTGTTTGTGCCTTTTCTACCATTATACAAGGAAAGTAAGGAGATTTAATGTCAGGGCTAGAACTTTTGTTTGCTTCTCTGAGAAACTGAAAGCTGAGTGCAAAGCTCATGTTGGTGTTGTCGTTGTACACTTTGATATCAGCTACTGACCGGGGCAAGGACATCCCCGGCGTAACGCTTCAGGAGTGGAGGCCTGCGCTGACGGTATGATTCATGTCGTCTCCTGGACTCTCTATGTCTGTGTTGCACCTTCTTGGCTTGTTTCTGCTGTTTTTTGGGTGCTACTGGGGAGCAGCCATGGGGGAAAGAGATAGAAATAGGAATGAAATTAGTTATGATTATACAAACTCACAGAAGAAGGTGTCCAGCTCTGGAAGGGGCATTTAGCATGAAGAGAGCCTTGAGCTTTGGAAGACTTGATTTGGACTGTACTGGATCTGAAAACAGGTTGAATTGAAGAAATACGTCCTCTGAAAAATAGTGTCACTCACCTTCTTTGTGTGACACTCCATTGGCAGTGAACCTCCATTGCACCAATGCACCAATTAGACTCAAAACAGGACAGATCCCAGCGATTGCCCAGTTGAACCAGCAGAGCGGACGAGGGTCAACTTGAAAGAGGATATCATGCACATGACCTGCCAGCGAAAACGTCCCCACCAGGTAATCCACACAAAACATTACGGTCGTTGCTCCAAACACAGCGGTGGAGATGACCGTGAACAGTTTCTGCCACTGAAGTGTGAAAATGGCAGTGACGACGCAGGTAGCCAGTAGGGCACTGAGAGGCGCCCACACTGGAGTGAGGCTGTAAAACTGTCCCATAACCACCAGGCTGGTGAGGGTGAGCAGGCACCCCAGCTGTAGGCCTGTGAGGAAGAGTCCCATAGTGTACACCAGGATAGTCACCAGACCACACAGCACGCCCACACCCAGGCTGATTCCTGCCTTACTCTCCATCCCCAGCTGGGCATCCAGCACAGTCTCCTTATGGCACAACAGGAATACCGCTGCTGATCCCAACATGAAGCCAGAGAGGAACATGACCATCTTAAAGCAGCGGTATCCTGCAGGAGGAGATAAAAAGAAGGTGACCAAAAATGTATAAGAAAACATACATGAATCACAATGAAACCCAGTGGTTAAAGTAGTGGGGCAATGTTGTTAAAATTATTTTATCATTTTGAAATTAGTGTTTCTTTCCGAGCATAAGTATATGCACAAATTTCATTTGAGTAAACTATACTTAATATTTGATCTCTTGGCGTTCATATACGGTAACTGCATGAGGTTTGTAAACTAGCAACGGTGCAAGATTGATGATATCTTTCGTTAAAGGGCTCTGCCAAGGACACAATGTGGATTCTTGGATAACAATGCATCTCAGTTGGATTTTAGCTGTAGGTTGGATTCTGTCCTGTAATAATTTGTTACTGGGCAGAATAAACAGATGACTAAATGTCCCAGCACTAAGACAGAATATCAGCCACAAACCCTCCCACTGCTCTGGAACGACTCCTGACTGGTTTTCCTGGAGTTCAATGGGTACACTAGTTTGGAAGTGTGACACTGCTGAGGCTCTGTATACAGTAAGTGATGGGTGTAGCACAGAACAGTAGCTCAGGAACCGGACACTCAAAAAAGTACTGTAGGAAAGAAAACACGGTTCAACTGAAATCTCATTCAGATCTACTGAGATACAAGACGCTATAATTAAAGGAAGATGGTGTTGATGGGTCACAGTCTAATGTGCCCAGATAGTTTAGATTAAGTTAATTTGTTCTAGTACTTATGTCCGGCTGAAATTGGGGAAAAGTGTCAACTGCTTTTTCATCAGCATTTTAATATGTGGGGAAATATCAGTACTAATAGCTCACAGTCTGTACTTTTGCCTCATATTCATCTTTTGGTCAGAATAGCAAATTTCATGAGTATAAGGCAAAAATACTCTACACTCTACACTACTCTACTTTTTCCACTGATTATATATAGAAATTGCTTTTAAAATCTATCGAAGGCAATAAAACCCTCATTTATTTATTGATCTTAATGGGAAACCTGACCTTGCAACGTGTGTGTGTTTGCATAATGTTACAGGCACGAGGGAGCATAGGACACACAAGTTGTGTTGACTGGATGTGTGTGCATCAGACACATCTCCTCAGTGAGTGCAAACACAGGAGCCAGGCTATGTTGAATCATTTTACGTAATATTGCTTTCACTATAAAATATCATTAGATCATTAGATCCCGAGTGTATCATCACAGCAGCTCTGTAAACATCAATCGTATAGAGCAGTTGTTTGAAACCTGCTCACCTCCTCCCCTCCTATTTAACATTTATATACATTTTTATCATTTTATTTTATTTTGTTTTCAGTGGAAACACTATTTATTCATAACTGACATCAAAATCCACAAGTGCATTTGCCAGGTTTAAAGGTTTGAAGCCAATGAGGTGTCAGTGCAACAGGTGACCCTTCATACACACTGCCTCTGTGAAATTCACAGCTTTGGGCTTATCCACCCTAAACCCCTGGGAGCTCCCAGACACCTGGCCATCATGGGTTTAAGCTTGTCAAAGGACTCAAGTGAGCTAATGAAATACGATATGAGGATGAGAGATTATGTTCAACTAGCGGCAGTAAATGGTGATGTAGTTAGACATTAGAACATTAGAACTGTAACATCCATAACTCTATAGGCATACATTTACACTTAAGTGACAAAATTGTGATATTAGTGCCCATTATCACAAGTACTTACCGAAAAAACAGTAAATAAGTCCAAATGAAAGGCATATAGAGCAGACAATGGATGGGATGACTTCATACTTCTTTTTAATCTCCAGCACACAGATGTCCACTTCAGGTGAGCCAGGTCCTGGCTCCTCGGTGACATAGAGTGCAGTATCTGCCATCTTGGAAGATTATTATTGCTGTTGTTGTTCAGTTGGGCTGGACAGGAATG
>CABFOQ010019619.1:1403-16695 GCA_900660455.1 Gephyroberyx darwinii
GAAATAAGCATCCCCAAGGTCCATTTAAGGCTTATTAAGGTTTATTTTTCTGCCTTCCTTGACACCACTGACTTGGATCAGATCCAATACAACAGTTTCTTTATAATGAGGGACCTGGCCTGGCTTTCCTTCCCATGTGATTCCTCATGACATTAGCCGTGCTCTAGTCCAACCCCCCTTTAATAATGCTTGAGAGGTAAGGGGTCTTCAATGAAAATGGAGAACATGTTCAACCAGATGGAGACAGTGTTGGCATAACAGGAACCTTGTTCAGCATGACAGGTACAGTGTGTCTTGTTGTCGGACATCACGATGCTGTCTGCTTGCATTATTGCTGGTAGAGTTACATTAGTTTCACCTTGAAAGCTTGTTCACCGTGCATATGGAGCTATCAGAGCAGCCATTAATTACTGTCAGTCTGAGTTAACATAGGAACTTCCCAGGGAGTCTTGCCTCCCATAAAAACAAAACAGAACAACCTATTGTGCGGTACATGACACAGGACCGTACACGTTCAGCACATTTTTGAAGCACTTTGTTGGCTTAACAACATAACAATAAAATCAAAATGTCTTCTTGCAGTCCAACATTTTCTTTTAACTTTTCCACTTAAAAAAACTCAAGTCAAGAACTTCTCAAGCTTCTCTCCCTTCCTGGGGAAATTGATTATCAGGCTTTCATCTGGGCCCTCTTGGTCCCCCTCGCCTGCCGTACCCAGCGTCTCCATTAGAAGACACTGGAAATTGAACATTGTGATTAAGGATTTTCAGAAGGTCCTGACCTCTGCTGGCCGCTGTCCTCGGTGCTGGAGCCAGACTGTCCTCTGATCTACAAAGAGATGCTTTCATTTGGATCCCCCGGCACCACAGGCACAGTGAAACCTCCGTCTACAGAAGCAATCAAGAAAAATACAACATGCGTATTAAATACTTCTGTATGCCAGGGAAGTGAATCCAAAGTATGAATATTCTACCCCAGTTTAAATCAAGATTTGCCTTTCATTAGAGAACTTTGAAAATAACTTGAATTATTGAGCTTCCTCTTCCTGATAGCCTATATCTGTGTGCTGCATTAACAGGGAGTTTGGATTGCTACTCAGGGTTGGAGTTGGGCTTTTTTCACAAGGCTGTGATTAAAAAGAGAGTGAATGCCAGTACTAACCTTGGAAAATAATTGGGTTATTTTTCAGTGTATGCCAAAGAAAGTGAATTGTAATAATCTACCTCAACTCTACAATTTCCCTCCATTATTTTTGCTCACTTTGCAGATTAATCAAAATATCACGCACACACACACACACACACACACACACACACACACACACACACACACACACACACACTCAAATGTACACAGGGGGAAAGAAGACTATACTTCTGTCAGTAGAGATATTAGAACAGAGAAATGAATAAAAAATGGGGTTTTGAAGGCTGTCCTAAGGACTGAAACAATTTATGTCTTCATTAAAGGAAAATGTTTTTTGAATGAATCCATTACTCAGAGTTTGGCCTTAGTCAGGCAAGGAAATGAAACTGGTAGTTTGATTTGGTTCATTGCTTAACCCTATCTGAGCTTGTCCTAGAGGTTGCTTAGCATGTTGCGCCTCATGCTTAGCTATTGCTCCGGAATCCATTTTGTGCCTGTGTGCTGCAGCTGGTGGCAGTGTGCTGGGTGGTGTGGGTCTAGAGCTGTGACTGTGGAGCGCAGGGTGAGCCTCTGGCTGCTATTAGAGTTCAGTGTTCCAGCAAGCAGACATGGAGAATGGATACGCAATAATGTATGAAGAGCCTCTCAGCCCGAGGTTAGAGCGCTGCAGAACGTGGCAGAGTGTTTGGGAATGTGTGTGTGGGGTTGTGCATAATATATGCACACAGGCTGGATTTGAAATGGGAAAGAATTTTTTTATTAAAAGGAGAGTGAGTGGTCCATCATGCACTTGGGCATTTTTTTTGGACTATCAGAGAGCCTTATAGGCAAACAGGGATCACAATTCAGGTAGAATCAAAGGTCAGGAATCAAACTCCGGTCTCTTGGCCACATACGTTTTTGATCATTCTAAGTGGTTTTGATTTCTGTGGGTGATGTATCGCTTTTTGATTTGATTTGAATTAGATCTTGCAGCAAATCACCAAGGAACTAACAGCCTCCATGGAGATATCCACATCAGTAGGTGTTATAGTAGCATACAGCATGCGTGGCTAGCCATCTTACCATATTACCCCTCTACGGTGCTGCGTCTTGGCTCATATCATCCTCTGCTCAGTCTCTGATCGGCAATATTCCCCAGTGCACTCTCTAATATTCCTTAATCAGCTCCATTATTAAAATGTTTAGGGTAATTATGAATGTAATTTGCTGTAATCAAATCCCTGTGGATGTTTCATGTTCCTCAATAAAGAGAAGAATCTGTGATATTGCTCTTCTATTCACCGTGAATAGGATCAGACGAAGAGGCAATCAGACTGGGAGCATGTGCACACGCACGCGCGCGCACACACACACACACACACACACACACACACACACACACACATAGATACTTAAAGAATAATAGGAGAACAGTTGGAGAACCTCAGTGCTGAGTGGCAGCATGTGGCACTGTGTTAATGGGTTTGGTGAAGCAATAAAAATCAATTACTAGAAAATGATATGCAAGTAAACACTGTTAGAATCCAGCCCATGAGTCCCAGTGTTCCCATGGGTGGGACTTATGGACCATGGATTTGGTAGAAATAGCTGATATCTTCATTGTTCATGTCCAACTAATGTTTTAAAGGGACAGCCTCCAAACTCAATATGTGCAGTGAAAATAGAGACTGTCCTGGATGTGTAGATGCTAAACAAAGTTATTCTACAGCCACATGAGCTGGGTCAGTTCAGGATATCAACACATATCTTGCCTATACATTTTCCTCCCTCTACATCTACATTCAGGCACACACACACGCTATGCACCTGGATGACTATCCCAGATACAGTACCTCATCTGTCATCCCCCCCACCCCACAAAAAAAAAAGAACAACATTTTCCAGTGACTTACATACCTACTTACTGTTTCTTGAACATAGAATTTGACCCAGACGTCAACTTGTAAAGCTCCTCCCTGTGACGTTAAGCCTGTTCGCAGCTAGGATTCAGAACTAAACAACAACCTCTCCAAATGTGCCCAAGGTCCCTATTCACACAGCATTTTATCTTACCGCTAAAAATACCTCCCCCCTCCTGTTTCTAAACAGAAGCAAAAAAAGTTCAAGCTGGGAGTCCTCTAAGAAGCTGTTCACAAAGCTGCTCAGACCAACCTCTACAGTAAGGTATTTTTAGGTACAAGAATGCTGACCTGCTAAAACATCCATGCTACTAATTCGCTGGAGAACAAATAGATTAAAAGAAAATGATCAAGAAATTCAGAATTATTACTGATGCCAATCAATGTTCAAATGACCTGAAATCCACAAACACAAATCGACTGAAGACATGACCAGTGTTCTTTAGTTTGAGAATCATACATGCTGTAAGTTTGTGCAGTAACAGGGATTGTGATGGATGAAGATGTTCACTGCTGAGCAGCTGTGGCCAACGTTTTCTATGTCGCAGAAAATAATTATTTTATCTTCACTAAAACTCCTCTCTACCTCTTCTGGGAACTTTTTCTGCTTCAATGCTTTGAGAATTGCTTTTAGAGAGGCTTTTTAAATCATGGGTGAAATGCTCATTACTTTTAGAGTTTACTCCTAAATTGGCCAATTAGGACCACCTTTTAGCCTTAGATGGCTTTGTCAACGTGGCCCCCGTTCATGATTATTTCATGTAGTCTTATTTGGGTTCATGTATAATGCAAGGCACTTGATAAGTCTGAGAGTGTGGCCCTTAGTGTGTCTGTGAGAATGTGCATGTGTGGTCTCATGTGAGCTTGTGTAAATGAGTATACGACTGTGCTCGTGCGTGGAGCGAAAGCGATAAGTGAGGAAGGAAGAGGGGACAGATTTGAAGCTCTTATAGATACAGTGCTAAAAAGAAAAAGAAGGGAAACCAGTCGTTAATTCTGCAGACCTCTAAGCCTCTAGGCTAAGTGTCTTTGTTGCAAACACAAACAAACAAATGCACAAAAGGCCATACCCGTGTCAGCGGAGGCTACAGACATGCGTATTTAATAATGTAACAGCTCCTCACTCTTTCTCCTTTTGTGTTTCAGAGATTAGGCACTGTGCCAGGCTTGCCAGAGAGAGAGCAGTCACGAACCCAGCCTCTATTCAGTGGTGTACACGCATGAAGAGAGACAGACAGACAGGCGTGCACACACACACACACACACACACACACACACACACACACACCTCATACACATTTGATATCCCAATGACCTTGCTTGCTGAAATCGGTTTGTTTAATCAGCAGCACCAGGGATGCAGTGGAGGGTGAACCCACCTAAACTCAGTTTACCCACCTTTCTATTTGCAGAGTAGAGTTGACCCACACTGACATAAATCCACATTGACGACATAAATGTATCATATACATTATAGTAAGTAAATGTTTGATGTGTTTAAGAGAACCTTTACGGCTGTTGTGAACGAGTTTAGGGAATAGTGCAATTTGTGTTCGGACAAACCTCAACGATGGGAAAGCCTGTCTGTCTCTCTGTCTGTCTGTCTCTCTGTCTGTCTGTCTCTCTTGTGTCTGCATGTGGCTTATATGTGCAAGAGGGAGAGACTGTAGGTTCAAATTGACTCATCGCTCTCCAGGAATATCTGTGTGTGCCTGCATCTGTGAGTATGCACGCGTGTGAGACGCAGCGTCGAATCCTACATGACATCCATGTTAATACCCATGTTTCCTAGGGGTAGCAAAGCGTATTATGGCATGCACATACATTAGAGGGACTGCCAGGGCAGTTTATTTGTTAGTAATATGACGCATTCAGTCTTCTTGGCAGACCTGAGGCTACAGCCCGCCTGGCTGGATCCATTTCTCTGTGTTGTCTGTCCAGGCACACTGAGGTTTACATTATTACAGCACAGCACAACCTCAATCAGAGCACTCTATCTTGTTTATTGCTGCTGTTGTGTGAAGAGCTTGTAACTCTGTTTTGGTTATTTTATAATTTCACTTGAATTGAAGGTTTAGATGGTCGGGTTGAGTAAGTTTCATGTTCCTGTGGAAACCATTCAAAAGCCATTATATTACTGCAAAAGTACCTGTCAAAAGGTTGTTTTTCTTAAATGCTGACCTTTTGGACATACAAGGTTTCATTTGATGGCAGCATTTTGTAGACGGTAAGCTGTGATTGTTGTGACAGGGAATGAGAATGGAATAATTGCCCCAATATTTTATGTTCCTCCCTCTAAGCTGTCCAACTCTGATAGTTCTGCCATTGATTTCCCAATAATTACCTTTTAGTCTCAGGGCATGTTGGTTAATCTATGTTACTAGACCGCTAGAAACCCCCACTGAAGGGGTAGCTTCTCTCAACTGCAGTATTTCCATTCAGTCTTGTGGCTTCTTAATGGCTGGCTCATGCTTTCTGAGGCTAGACATGCACAAGCTCCATATGAACACAGACACGCCGTCCCTGGCATTCATGCTCATGGCGACTGTGAGCCTGAAAACTCCAGTGCTTTAGTGCTACTCTAGAAAAGAAATCTCTTTCTAAATCTCTTTACATCCCCCTACAAGAATAAAAACACACTGGAATTGGTCAGTGGTTCCAGTTCCTCTTTGTTCAGCTAATCCTCAATTCAGCTGTGTTTACCAACTATTTAAGCCAGACATTTTAACCATGCACAATACATTGCATCCGTTCCCACATGAAGCATTGCTGTCAGGCTCACCCTATGGGTGTTTCATAGTCACATACATAGTCCATAGTCCTACAGTCCATAGTCCACAATCATCACATTGTGATGATTTTCACCTAAAAGGATGAACCTAATGAACCTGAACTCCTAATATGAATTGGTGTAATCTCTGAGTGATTTTTTACTTTTCATGTTGGCCAAAACAACTTTGCAACTTTGCTTCCCAACATGATCAGTAAGCTAATGTGGCCATGCAGCAGATATAGTTCCAGCCAGACAACAACATGGCTTTTGTCTATTATAGCTCTACCAAACTTTAGTTCCAGGAAGTAAAAGCTGAATTACTGTAATGATAAAATAGACACCTCAATGTTAAAGCATTTATAGCGGTTAAGTGTCAGTAGTGAAACAGACTGTAGCCTCGGGGCTTCCAGGAGGACTGAATACATCACATTACATGCAGATGAATCCTCCACTGGGTGTTACGCCAGCGCATGCAGCTTGGTCTGTCTTGTGATGGTTTTATGGCTCATCATGGAGATCATCTTCATCTCCCTTCCCTGGCTGGATGGTTATTGATCTTTCTGATCTCCCTTGAAATTAAAGTCCTACTTGGAGCTCTGCTAGTGATCGATCATCTTACACAAGACCACAAGAACACTGTGGGTGGACAGATGGTGATTTAGAGTTCATGTTATTGGGCAAGTTCACAATTAAATGTACACACATATATATACACACACACACACACACACACACACTTGATCAGTTTGATTAATGGGTTTGTATTGATCAGTCTGTGGAGAAGTGTGATGATATCTCATAGTGGCCAATTATTCCCCCCATCCAGAGCTTATTCTCTCCCTGAGATGCTGGGCTATTATATTGGTCAAACTGTGCACTGGGTGACACTGACCGAGAGCCAGCACAATAGCTTCTATTGCCTTGGTTGTTTAATTGGAGTTGTTCACCTCATCCTATTATCACTGGTGTTTTTATCTCCTCACCTCTGTCTGTCACTGTGCAAATAACAAAGCCAAACAAAATTAAAACCAAAACTAAAAGTAAACTAATCACCATTTTCTAAACTAGTGTTATCAGTTTTTAAGTTTGAAGATATGAAATATTAAGAGGTTAAATCCCACAAATATGTCCCTGGCCATTAAACCCTGGCTCTTCTGGACCTGTGTTACTTTACCCTCAACAGTCTACTGCCCTCCAATAAAAAAGCACAGTTTTGTGTCAAATGTGTAGTCGACTAAAACAGGGGGATTTGTGGGGAGGGAAAAAGCAATCAGCGGTCAAACACGGAGAGAGGGGAAGCACGGAGGGAGAATGGGCGAGAGAAAAAGACCTCAAGGAGTCGAGGAGGAAGGCAGAGGGACGTGATCCAGATAGAGAGAGGATGTTTAATTTGGCATGGTGTTCCACAGAGACACTTAATCTCCTTCAATCCCTTTGGGAGGCGACAACAGGGTGGCAGAGGGTGTGAGGGTTGTCTTGGGCAGGGGCAGAGAGGTGAAGAAAACACTAATCTCTCACAAGTGGCCATTGATGGCCCAGTGTGTATGTGCTGCTGCTGTTTGACTGTCCCTCTGCTTATCTGTGTGCATGGCCTCATGCAACTGCCCTTCAATGATGCACATTCGAGATACCCAGGCTTCTGGTATGTAGGGTCTCTCCTACAAAATTCAAAGCCGGGGGTAATGGAACTGAATCCCTGAGGTGAAGTGTAATGCCACTATGATCTCCAGCCCAATTAGTGAGTCTCTCGAGGAAATCACCTCCATAATGGTAAAGTATGGTAATGTGAGGATGGTAGTGGAGACTAGAATGAAATGGAATAGGAGGAGGGTCAGCGAGGTCTGCTCAGCTGTAGTCATGGCTCATCAGTCAAGACATTTATTTTGGCCAGTGATTTTAATGACAATTAACAGTCAATTAACAGTTAATAGTCCAATTAATTTGGCCCTGGTCATTTGTAAGACATCTTAATAGTGATGAATAAGCTAGTGTGTTTTCTCTTAATGGGTGGATTATCACTGGGTAACATGGCAGACCGAATCAATGTTGTATAGAAGAGCGAGTGGGTTAGAAGGATAAAGATATGATGAGAGAATATAGGAAATAGAGGGAGGAGGGATAAAAGGAAGCAAGAAACAATGGTGTGTTTAATATTACACATGACAGAGACTGGCACTCTGGCACGGCTGAAAAGACAGCGAGCTCAACAGACTCAGAGATCAAGAGATCCAAGAATAGAGCAGATAGAAGCTGACCTGTGGACTGTGGCACTTCAACCTCAACAGGAACAGGATTTAGGGGTTAACAGAAGGTATAGCATAGGAATAAGGGGGAAAGCGGCTCGGGCAGAGAGGAATATATATTCCAGGAAGCTATATCTGCCTGAGGTGGTTAACTGGCTTGAGGGGAATCTGGTGGCCTATAGCTGCTTGTCATGGCAGATAGAACTTTCTTTCACTGGGGCGTGAAGATGGCATATAGGCAGTGATGAATCTGACCCTAACTCTTTGCATCTATGGCTCTAATATAGGGACAGTCAGCAGGCATCGCGCCCCCCGTGTATATGCACTTCACACATGATTATTTATGCACCGCTCAGCTACTTCGAAAGGCAGCCGGGCGAGTAGCCCTCTCCCATCTCTGACACGCAGTCACACTGGAGCAAAATGTTCTGCTTGCTAAAACATTTCAGCTCTCTCATCTGAGGTGGTCATTTGGCAAAGGTATCTCTCAGCTTGGCAACCACAAACAGGGTGTGGATGAACAACTGACAGATTATGATCCGTGGCCGGCATTTGCAGGTAATGTCCTTGATCATTTTAACATGAGCTCTGACTAAACAGGCTAATTGAGTGAACTTGATAGTCAGCTGCTATCTTAGTCCATCTAGGAGAAGCATCTAGAGAGTGCCTTTGGTCAGCTCTAGGTCTCTGATCAAAATCACCTCAGTCAATTTCAAGAGAAGCCAACATGAAGACCAGAGCAAGCCTGAATCTGATTTGTGACCAGTACCAAAACAGTCTGCAAATCATTCAGACTTCTAATAGGTACTGATAGTCAGCAGCAATATTTTTCAGAAAGACCAAGTGTGAAAGTGTGACCTTTGATTGTCACTCACGTCTTTGAGACTATTGAGGCTGTTTATGTTTGCTGCTGTTTTTGTCAGAGCCGAATGAATTCAACAAGAAATGAAATAGCGAGGGTTGTTTAAACAACCATCCATGTCTAACTGTGGGAGTAAACAAGGTGTGGCTATTAAGCTCATTCATGCACGCACAAATTCCTAACTAGAAATTGCATACAGCCGGTGTACACAAAGTATACAGCTGAAAATAAGGTTTCCACTAGTTTGTGTACAGATTCTTAGTGGTGACTTTTAGTGTTACACAAGATGGATCTCCGTCCCGCGACCTGACATGAAAGTAAGCCTGGACTCTGGACTCTCAGCTCCACTGGCCTGTTGCCAGCACTACTAGACAGTGCATGTGTGTTTGTGTGTGTGTATGTGTGTGTATTTCATGCCCAATTACCCCTCCAGCATGTCCATACAGGTGCTCTCGGGACCCCCACTTCAATCAAGCCAAGGGGATGAACTCATTTGCGCGCGCGCACACACACACACACACACACACACACTCACAAACTCTTTGATCCAAAGATGTGAGGTACGGTGGCATGTGTCCCATGTGCTTGTCAGCCAGACCGAGCTCTATCTCCAGTGAAACATATGCGTCCACTTAGCATGGTCCACTGCCAAGTTATTTTGATTCCCTTTGAAGTTACATAGCACATTCTCAGTTTTGATATTGCTTATTTCATTCTCTGACACAAAGCATTTCAAGACGTCTCTAAAGTCAGATGAACGGATACACACTGTGGAACTGGAGACTAGATAATAACATTATACTTCATTCCCAAATAAAGTATTATATAAATTTCTCTTTTTGATAGTAATAATACTAATAATGTTATTATTAGTATTATTATTATTATTATTTTTATTTTTTATTTTTTTTGCTTCCCTCTCTTTTCTCTCTCTGTCTTACAAACTACCCTGTTACTTGTCTTTGCCCTTTTCGTTTTGTCTAAGTAAGTCAATATTATTTGTTGTCACTTTATTATCTGTTAGTATGCCCATATTGTCTGTCCCTGTATGCACTAATTGGTGAATAAAAAAAAAAAAAAAGCAATCAGCTTGTCCCACTCCAAGGATGTCAGGGCGCAGGGTCAGAGCAGCATTCCCGGAGCTGGTGGGGATTCAGTCAAGAGCACTTCAGCAGGGATGCATGCCTGCATGGGGCTTGGACCTGAGTCCTCCAGTTGAAGGATGGTCTCTCTAACCACTGCTGCCCTAAATGAAGCGATCACCAAAGTTGGACGTCCCACTGCACCTGCTGCCCGCCTCCTCTCTGCCAGGGGGTATCAGTGGGGTTTATCCAGCTTGGTGGAGGTGCAGATGGCCAGTAGAACAAAATGCCTCATGTGCTTGTGTTTGCAAAGCCACTGAGTCACAAAATGTGATTCACAAATGACTGACTATGATTGTTTCTGTGCCAAAGGATAAGCAACTAGGAGAAAATAAATAAATGCATAAATACGACATCTGCTCATCTCACAGTGTGACTGTCCATTCAAATGACAACATTTTTTTACATCTGGTCATCAGACCCTCGTCTGGCCTTCAAGACAATGATTCATTTCAATCCAGTTCAATTCGAAAACTTCATTTTCCAGTTAGGGAAATTAGGGTTTACAATAAAACGCACATAACAAAAACACAATAAAAGCAAATAACAAATCACCACAACATATACCACGCAGATAACTTTAAATAATAGGACAGCACTGCATTATGACAGATGTGACGCTCTGAACATACTGAACATGCATTTTATATACTTAGCCTGACAAGTGTTTAAACAACACACATCTCTCTAATCTTGAACAATTTATGTATCTAGTGATATACACTGTAAACACTGGCAATTACTGTGCCGCTGCGAAACACTTAACATGACCATAAGTAGGAATATACATCATGTTGACTTTATGACTGTATCCTTCTGTGGATTATGAGCACCATTAACCATATAGGGATATTAAGTCTTCAGTGTCATCAGGCAGATGGAGACTTGAGTCCGATTAAAGGAGTCATCAATTCTAGTGTCAACATAGCTCACCATTCCAGGTGGTATTAAAGAGGCCATCAATTGCGGCCACTCTTTTTATTGCCCTGGTTGTGGTACTTCATAACGCGCGCGCACACACACACACACACACACACACACACACACACACACACACACACACGCAACAAACTGTAGCAATAGAAGAAGATGTGAATCTTGAAGACATGAAAGGAAAGATTATCTATTGGCTGTGAGGGTTTATGGGGCTATAAGCTAAAGAAGCTAAAGAAAGCTAAAGTAAGCCTTCACGAAGGCTTGAAGAGGGTATACGCTGCATAGCTTTAAAAAAACCTGTTTACTGATTGAGATTAGTGATGTATATTAGTTCATGTCTTCTGTAAATGTCAAACATGCATGGGTTCCTCCTGAGCTATAGTTGAGTTTCCAAGCAAAAGAGACAGTTTGAAGCTAAATATACCAATCAAAATCTCCAGTCATGAAATAACACATTCAGAACAAATACAGAGAGAAATGTTGGCACCAGATAAACAAAAAGTATCCTCTTTCTGCAAAGTGTTATGTTGCTATGACTACACACCTACAGCTTTTATTTATGAAGGTATATCATTTGCAAATGAAACAGACACCACTGAAACTAGTCTCCAGAAGGTAGAGACCAGCTGCTGCAAGTATTTTATTTCATGCATGTTTGTAAAGTTTGAAGAATTGAACTAGGCTTTCAACGTGCCCTCTGTCTGATGGAGTCTACAAGGTAGTTGCTTTCACTAGCTAGCATCATTTCAGAGAGAGCATGGGAGGCCCTGCAAAAGAAAGAGAGCTTGAGAGCTTGCCAGGAAGAGATAGAAATCGCTCCCTGTAGGAGGAGGTTAAATGCATAAAGAGAGAGAGAGAGAGAGAGAGAGAGAGAGAGAGAGAGAGGGATGAAGATTAGGGTGTTGTAGGTTAGCTTCATACAGTGATTAGTTGCTCTGAGATTGAATGCTTTTCAACTGCTTGTTGTAGAAATTTCAATAAAGCTAGCAAGTTGAGGGTTAGGACTAGCTTGCCATCTTTCTCTTGCAATATTGTTGCAGACTATCTGCGACACATAGGTAGGAAGGTAACAATTAAGGATGGAATTTAGAAAGAAAATGTCTGATAAAAAATTTCAGGAGGGAATGAAAATTAGGAGGACAGGAAATGAAGCGTATGGCATCAATGAGAAAAGACACAGAGGAGAAAATTGGACAGCAGGATGCCTGGAGGACAGTGGGTGTGGTAGAAAGGTGTAAATCTTGTTTAAAGGATAGAAATAGGGCCTCAGGTGCCCATATAACACCCTGCCGCAGCTCAGGAGCTAAGGACACAGCTAGGTTGTATTTCTATGTGTGTGTGTGTGTGTGCGCACGCACAAATGTGACAGCAAAAGTGTGTGGAGCTCGGGGGATAAAGAAGGAGGTGTGTTTTATGTGGAAACGACAAGGTGTGTTTTATGGGATGGCAGATTAATGAGTCTTAATGGAAGATGTGTGATCAAAGATAGCTAGTTGGTGTGTTACTGCTGAATAAGCAGTGGACCTCCCTTTCTTCACCTTGCTGCCAGCTCCACTAGATTTCCCAGCTCAGTTCTTTCACTCTATAAAGAAGCAGGCAAGAAAATTTTGCCAAACTTTTTTGAGTTGACCCACAATGCCTCTATGCATCTTTAGGTCAATCACACAAAAATATACAAAATGTGCACTGTATCCATATTAAATTAAACACATTTCTGCCTGTCCTCACTTCCTGTTGAGAGGTAGATGTTTGTTTTTGTGAAATATAGGCTTATGAAGTAACAGAAAAAAATCTATAATTTACTGATCTCCATTTGTGTCGTGTTGTGACTTGTGCTACAAGCCTTCCTCTGGTAATCTCTGTCACTGTCCTTTGCTCTTTCTAACTCCTCACCTTCTGCTCCTGTAAAAACGAGCACCGACTCTCCCTCTCTCCTTCCCTTTGAGTTGAGTTTAATAAAAAAGGGCCATGAGTCACAGATGGTGCTCTGCTCTGAATTCCTATTGTCATGTAGACCTTCTCCCTTCTAGCTCAGTGATTGTGATACAGTCATGCACATATATGTACTGTATATGATCACACATATTAGTGCACGTGCAAGCACACACACACGCACACACGCACACATGCACATATACAGTATATATAGGTTTACTGGTGAAAGTTCACTGAGTTCACTTACTGAGTTCAGAGAGACCAGAATGTGACAATTTTCTGATTCCAACTGATTCTGATTCAACCTCAGTGCTATTACTACCTGACCTGAGTGCAGCTTATGATATGATATATAATGGTAATATACTCTTAGATCGTCTTGAAAATTACAATGGTATTTGAGGATCGGTGCTTTCGTAGTTCATGTCCTATCTATTAAAGAACACATTGCGTCTTCCATGACAATGCAACCTCAGAGTATTGTAATGTGGACTCTGGTGTGCCACAAGGCTGTGTTCTGGGCCCTTTGTTATTCTCTATCTAGATGCTACCGCTTTGTGAAATCATTGCTACACCGATGACATTCAACTTGATATACCTGTTTAACCAAATGACTGCTCCCAATTTCTAAAATTAGAGGCATGTATATCTGAAATTAAACGCTGGATGTGCTGCGCCTTGATGTTGACAAAACAGAGATGTTGGTTATTGGACCAGCTAGACACAGTTATTTGTTTGTGAATACTAATCTAAATTTTGATAATTGTGTGATTTCCCAGAGTCCCGCTATCAAAAATAAAATCCTACTCTCTTGTTGGAGCTGTACATCAAGGATTTTACCACCTTCACAGTATTTCTAAAATTCAGCCTATTTGAACATTGGCAGACACATCATTTTTTTGTATCATCAGGACATGATCACTGCAATCTCCTGTTCTCTGGTTTAATGCTATCATTAAAAAGCTTCAGCTTGTACAAAATGCTGCTGCCAGAATCCTGACCAAAACAAGAAAAATTGAGCACATAATGCCGATCCTGTCCTCCCTACATTGCCCAATTCATGAAATATTATATGGGCTAGCACTGTCCTATTTATCAGATCTCACTGCACCATAGATACTGCCATGCACCCCCAATCGCAAGACGCTGGCTACTTATCTTTTACAGCAGACAAAAAGAAAACTGCAGGCAGCAGCGCTTTTTCTCATTGCACTCCCTTTCTTTGTAACTCCTTCCTGCTGTAAGGCAAATTCTATAGATATCTTCAAATCCAAACTTAAACCTATTTATTTTCACTATCATTTGGTCAACCTTTACACAAATGGGAGTAGCTGGGAGTCACTCCATCTCTTCAGTTCAGGCTTCTGCTGTTGGAGGTTTAGGTTGTGTCCTGTTTTCCTCGTGTGTGTGCACATGTTAATTCATGTTGGTGCATGTCTGTTTGTGTTTATGGGTGTGCATCTTACCATTTAATTTTGTTTCATCTCTTTTCATTTCAGGTTGCGTCTGTGGCAGGGCAGTATTGGTGTCCTTTGTGGTCCCTGACTCTTCCTCCCTCCTCACCTCCAGTGGTATTTGTTGTCCATGTTGACCGACATTGACAGAGATGAGTTGGCGTTGATGTCCTGCTTCAGATTCCCATGTTTCCCTAAACGTTGTGTTCGCTCTGTGTTTTTGGTTTATGTTTAATTTTGTTAATCTTTGGCTGCCCATCCTCGGCACCCACTGTACGCCTGACTGTCCTGGAAGGGGGGTTTCTTCTCTGTGTAGCCCTTCCAAAGGTTTCTTCCATCTTGTTTTCCTAATTGAGTTTTTTCGTTGTTCTCATTGAGGGTTGTGGTTTGTGAACAACTTTAAGACTGGAACTGTCATTTAGGCCTATACAGATAAACTTGACTTGACTTGACTCAGGAGGGATTTGTAATACATTGAGTGAACAAAACTAAAAGGTGACAAAATCTCTGGTGTTCCTGCACTCTGAGCCAAAGCAAACTGAGTTTGTTGATCCATACCGTTTCACCTATATGAAAGAATCAGATCCTCTCTCTTGCTCTGTCTTTTTTTTGTATTTATTTCTTTATTTCTTCCTTTGTATATGAGTTGAGACCAAGTATGATTTTAGACCTCATATGGATAGTATTCTATTATGTTCTATTCTATTATGTCTCTCTCTTTCTCTCTCTCTCTCTCTCTCTCTCTCTCTCTCTTGCCCACTCCCTTGGTAAAGAAATTGTTGTCATGTGCAATCAAATACTGAAGATGAAGAAAGACCTATGACCTATTTCATTTTGAAGTATTTATTTAAAGACATTTTTGTAAACCTTAATGAATATTTCATAAGGCACAAGAAAATG
>CABFOQ010019624.1:1508-11558 GCA_900660455.1 Gephyroberyx darwinii
AAACTACCCCCCACCACCACACACACACACACACACACACACACACACACACACACACACACACAGCTGTAAATTGGTCTGAACCACATCCTACACCTGGGTATTTATGACTCATCCAGACAATCATACCCCCCACTGCAAACTGGCTATCATCACACGTACACTCAGACTCTCTCACACCTAATGGGGCCAAGCGGCAGCCATTACCATGTACACTCAATTGCATCATGGGAACGGTCATCTGCAGAGCGCCAGAGGTCAAATACTGCACTTGGAAAAGCCCCAGCTTGGACTCCGCTAAGCCTCCCTGGTCAGCAGGATCTCTGCAAAGTCAAGTTTGTCCAATTGGCACTCCAGGAAAGCAATTACTGTAAGCAAAGCACGAGCCATTTCAACTTCTATCAATGTCTATACAAAAAAATCCAAATAGTGAAAAAGACTGCTTTGGATATTTGTTGGTAAATACATCCCAGAATATTCTAATTGAAGTTACAGTTTACCAAAAAATGTTTAATTCATAAGTGCCAATGACAGCAGCCACATATCCTACTCCATTTCAGTTATGGGGGGAAACTTAACCCTAACCCAAGAATAACATCCAGAGCTCTATAAGCCTCCTTTGCTGCATCTGATGTCATTGTGCATCCATAAACAATGAGAACACTGAATAGAAATGGCATTCGTGCAAAGGTAGCCAGGCAGAAGCCTCTAGTGTCTAAAAAGAACAAAGCTGCGACTCGACATCATTCAGGGAACCATCAATTCTGAGGGAAACTAGAGAATTCTTTAACAGACATCAGGCCATCAGTTCAAAGAGCTAAAGCTGGGCTGAAACTGACAGCTCAACAAGACCACGATTCTAAACATTTAAGCAAATATACCAAAGAATATCTCAGGAAGAAGATGCATGACGCATTAGGCATTAGGTTCGTTCATTCCCAGTGTTGGCTGACCTTGTCTCTCAGGTGATGTTCCGCTGCGTCAATGTTCAGTGGGTCATCGAAGTTCAGCAGGTCCTGCAGCAAAGGCAGACAGGAAGGGAAGGAAAGGAAGACGAAGAGAGAAAAACAATCATTAGTTATTCTAGAAGATAACTTTTTGTTTTCAATGGAGAGTCTAAATTCTTCCGCCAAGAAAAACATCGGAGGCAAATACTGTACACTTAAGCACTATTTGCTGTAGCCACTGGCAGTTGCTAATGTCACCCTGGATTTCCCTCCTGTGACCAAAAAAAATAAAAATCCCTGGCATAATTAACCCGTTGCCTTAGAGAAGCAACAAACAACAAAGCGAGGCAAGACGTGGAGTGTTATGAGAGAGATAAAATGGCGGATGGCCTGAGAGCTTGTTTCCTGATTAAGAGTTAAGCTTCAGGGCATGACCAAGCATCAAGGCCCATCATCATCACCATTATCATCATAGACACAGCGCTAGGGAAATTTACCCTCAATATGTAATCCATTGCAGATTACTGAAGATTTGCAATCAGGAATGTACTGCAATATATGAGCTAAACTAAATAATATGATTACTTTCTATTCCTTTTGGATTGCTTTGGCATCCAAAATCTATGCTTCTGAACAATTAAACCTGTAATTGCTTTATTTTTCCCCTAAGACGACCCCAAAATCTGATTACCATTTTGTAAAATTATTTGTAATGTATTAGGTTCTAACCCCTGGCTATCCTCACAAAGCCTGGCACAAATGGACATCCAGAGCCAGCTGGCGGAGGATTTCCACAAGCATGATGTGTAATCTCATTCTCTCTGGGGGTTTTTTTTTCCCTTTATCTGAAAGTGTTCTTCATAATGAGAAGGAAGATCATTTCCCCTCAGGCAAGAATTATGGCCTTATTACAGCTGTAAATGAGAGATAAACAGTGGCCTTGGTTGATCTGACCTGAGTTTGGATAAATGTCTTTGGTGCTACTACTGTATGCAGCAAGCCATATTGTGGGTTGAATTGATCAGCAAGTAAAACATTGTTTGATGTTTGTATTAATATTGTTAGTATTTTTTTTGTACACATTTTCATCACCTGCTAGACAGACAAGGGCAGTCTGACCTCCAAAAAAAAGCTGTCCAACAAAAACCCGATATTGACTTGACAATGGAAGGTAACTGTTAACTTTTTTTAATCCAATATTGAACATGCGATATTTTGGTCAAAATGGCATTACCCCAGCTGCTAGCAAAGTCTATATATTCAACAAGTCATGTAATCCTACATCGAGTGGAAAATTATTTCATTCCTGTGCATTGAATGTTTGTTCCCTCAGATGAGCATTGAAAAGTAGAAAAGGGATGCCCTACTACCACAAATAAAGTTCTGAACTAAGGGAAACACTGCTGTTAGTTATCACCTTTGGGTGTAGCGCTAAAGGCCCATCTGTTCACATGTTGTGTGATAGTGGTAGCTTATTGTTGCATGCTGCAGCATCCTTTTAAATTGATATTGTCTCTTCCTATGACAAAATACATTTTCATGGGTCAAAACGCACAGTTGCTTGTTTTTATGGTTAATGTTCGTTATTTTGCCCATAGCCCAATAACCTTATGTTGAATTTTGACAGTTTGTGTACACCGAGTAATCAATTTGTCATTCAGACCCCTGACCAACTAGTCGACCATGAAAAAATAGACTTCTGCAGATCCCTATTAACAACCGCAATCCTGTTAAAAAAATTTAGGGGCAATTGTGTGTGCAAATACAAGTTTACCAGGTGACCAGCAGGTGCTTTGCTATGCCTATATGCCAAGGACAAATGTATTTCCCGGTCATTTCGTTTTTCAGAAAACTGTTGACTAAGATAAGTCAAAAGAAGTAAAAACTTACAGTAAACAAGGAGTTCAATCCCCAGACCACGTCCTAGAAAACAAAGAATAAAGCAATGTTCATGAACATTCATGAATACAACAGTCACATTTTACATCACATTTACAGGTGCCTCTGCTGAACTCAACAGGATAGTTCAGTACCATAAGTTTTGAGGCCAAGTAAATAAATGAGTAAAGGTAAAAAAAAAAACCAGTGGCAGCAACCAGTTCCTCAGCAAGCAACGGCAATCAGCCGGCTCAATCAAGTGGCGGAACGAGTAATTAAATGTAAAATGGAAAACACAGCTATGATTGCACTGACTAATTGTCATCATAATATGCAACAACAGTAAGAAATGTGGGACCTCTGTTAATTTCCTCCCTCACAACACAAATTACTATGATGGAATTTCATTAGCATAGCTATTTTGAGTGTTTCAAGAGAAGATGCTAATATTAGCTTAGCGCTATGCTTTTTTCCCCCTATCCCCCTGTACTCCTTTAACCCTCCTTTGGTCCCATATTTGATTTGCTAAATATATACAAAAATTTTATAAAGTGAAGCTGTCATATAGGTTAGATTTAATGTGTGAAGCTGAAGGAAAGGAAACACATGCAGATACAGTACCAGTAAAACATTTGGACACACTTACTCATTGAAGGGTTTTTCTTTATTTTCTTTATTTTCGAATAATAGTAAAGTCATCAAAACTATGAAATAACACAAAAGGAATTATGCAGTGACCAAAAAAATGTTAAACAAAGCAAAACTATCTTATATTTTAGATTCTTCAAAGTAGCCACCCTTTGGCATTATCCATTAATGAGCAAAGAAGTTCCACAAATTAACTTTTAAAGGCACACAATCACTATGTGTGCCTGTAAAATGATGATTTAATCATTGCGGTTCAACATTCTCCACCTCTAAAGTTCTAAAGGAAAACTACTTGCATTTCAAAAAAACATTTTTTTAAATTAAAATTTTAGTTTTTTATATTTGTCTAAGAAACTAATTTCAAGCATTTAAGCATAAGCCTTTAGATCAAAATTTAAGATCATGAGAAACAGTCAGGTGTGTCCAAAGGTTTGACTGGTACTGTATATTGGTTAAGTAAAGACTACTACTCCAACTGGAATTATTAGTGCACAGTATCCTTCATTCCCAATGGTGGGGAGATTTGAGGGGCCCAACCTGCGAAGAAGCCGTCAATTTAGATTTTTGCAATCGGATAGGGGCAAAAGATCTTTCTGATGAGCTACAAACTTTGCCACATATGGAGGTCTTGTTAATAATGTGGCTTGAATTAAAATTTATCACATACAAAGGTGAAAGCCCAAATGAAAAATGAGGGGAAGGCAAACAAAAGGGTAAAGGGTTGCTACTGTTATCAATAGGTTGAACAAAAGCTATGAACAATCCTGATGTAATTTCATATAAAGATGATATGGTGATATAGTATTTTAACAAGAAAGTCATTTTATAAAATTGGAACATGAGAAATTGATTAAGCTGTCGTCTTTGCAAGTCTTCAAACAGAGGGGTAGGTATTATTAAGCCTCAAATAGCTTTTATAAATTTAAAAAAAACTGAATTAATTACTAAAATTGCAGACCCAATGGTGTCCCAGAGTCAAGGCAACACAACCGTCGCTGGAAATTTTAATTTGAAGCTCAATAATTCTGACCATGCCAGAAAAACAAATGAGAAGAACCGCTTTTTACAGATGACGAAATGAAGCTTTTAAAGAAAAGAACTCCCATTTTGCAGTAAAGTGTGCTACCCAGTGTCAGAAAACTCGAAGGTCATGCGTCCTCCAGCAGCAATTAAGGGCCCATGCAAAAGACGTAGTAGTAGTAGTAGCAGTAGTTGTCAAAGTGGTACTTTTGTAGTAGTAGTGGTTGTAGAAGTAGTAGTTGTAGTAGTAGTAATTGTAGTGGTGGTAGTAGTAGGCATGACACCACCTGCTCAGAACACAGCTCAGACAAGCCGTTGAGGAGTAGTTAATATTAGATAGTTTATATTAGATTGGTGTGTAATGATTTTGGCGAATAGCACGAAAGTGGCCAAATGACTCAAAACTTTGGGAACCTCTTTTCTATCATGCAGTAAACATATGTGTCAAGTTTAGTACAAATCAGAAATGCGTTCATGAGAAACACATTGCGTCCTCTTGGCAGAAATCATCTTGCAAAGTCGCGTCTCTGAGTAGTTTTGTGACTGTAAGACAAACGGGTCAGGAGATATGCTTTTTATGAAATTTTGAAAGTTTGGCCTGATGGTGGCGCTATATGAAATGGTCATGGGGGTCACCAAATTTGCTGTCTGGTTAGTAGAGATAGTCCTCTATCACTGTGCCCAAGTTGCAGAAGCGATCAGTTTTGTGGACTGTCATAGACACCCCTACAGAATAATAATGAAGAACACTAACAATTACAACAGGTGTGTGTAACTTAACTTTGTGGGCCAACAATTCAGCAAAACACCACAATCTCTTGTTCAGGAGGCCAACTGGAACACATCCTCTTATAGCAATTCAACATTCTATGACATGACAGCATAGCATGTACGTGTATAGCAGGCCTGAACCTGGCTGCATACAGTGTTGCGCATGGAAAAACAAAGGCAGTAGACTAATTGCCTTTTATCACTGTAGCCTGCGTCTTTCATCATCCCCCACTGCCAACCCACTGTCACAGGAATAACTCAATGAAATCGAATTAAAAAACAGCAGTGACATGGCGAACAAATACAACAGAGCATTAGAAGCCACCGCAAAAAAACAACTAAAGACAAAAGGGGAAGCACCATTTCACCAAGCTCTGGTGTAAACCAGTCAGAAGGTTTATTAATTTACAAGAAAAATTAGAACTATGTCTCATATTTCCTGGTAATGCTTTTAAGGCTTCTATTTAGTCATCTTTCCCTCACTGCACACATGTATTTATTTTATTTCCATAATGAGATGAAGGTTTTAACCTTGCATATGTTGATTAACAAATGGCTAGCTGAAGGATGCCTGCCAACTGCATGATAAAAACACATGAAATGATGTTGACAAGAATTCTAGGGATAACTTACCCCCAAAGGACTAACCTTTTTGCCTTTCCCCCTCTCCCTCCTTTACTTTGCTACAGATGTACACAGAGAAAGAAAAAAAGGGTATAATATGCTAGTAGGTACACACTCAGATTCCCATTCACCTGCCATGATGTTTTCCATGGAGACTATTACATATTTGGATGATTCCCTTAAAATATTAAGAAATAGGCACAAAGAGAGAGTGGTGGAAATAAAAAGTACTCAAATAGTCTATGTGTACCTATCATCGCTACTCTCTGCATGAAAAAAAAGTTCCTAAAAATGAAAACAGTAGGTATTTTCATGGCTCAGTGGCATGAAGGGTCAGCCACATGGTTGCTTGTATGCTTGATACTAGATCATTGTCCATGCCATCTTCTCCCTGGCTTTCTCTCCATCCCCACTCTCTAGAATATGTATCTGTCATCCTTAAAAAAAATGATGGAAATGTGCAGAAATGGAATGGCAAGTTTGGGTTATGAAAAGTAGTGAATGAGCAGGATAATAATATTTGAATATATACATTTTAGTCAACATCTTATGCAGAGTGACTTACAAGTGAGTGAAAAGGTGGAAGTTCAGTGTCTTGCTCAGGGGCACTGCGCTGTTACAAGCTGTGACATTTGAAATATGGGGACAGTCACTCTATCCACTTGGCCACCCTGCCTGCTCATATGTGCTTGGCTGGATAAAATATATTGAAGTAGGACCTCTTTTGCTTTGTAACACTGCTTAGCTAGATGAGTCAATGTTTGTGCATGTCTGTGTGCGTATGTGTGTGAGAGTGTATGTGAGAATGAATCAACGAGTGTCACCCAATGTTTATCTGTTGATGCATATTGAGTTGTCTCGTATATGCATGTGTGTGTGTGGTTACTGAAGTAGAGGAGAGAGGTGAGCAGGGTGGCAGTGAAAAAGGGCAGTGTCGTCTTCTCTCTCTCTCTCTGACTCACCACCTTCGCATTTACTTTTTTGCTCACATATCCTTGCGCACTAAAACACATGCACACATGCACACGCTAGCACTGTCGTGCGTGCTGACTGCGGCACAAGTTGGCTTGTTTAAGTAAACAAAGCCAGATTGCATTTTCGACTAGTGTCACAAACAAAACGCCCACCAGCACTCTCACAGACACACGAGCACACGTTTGCATAACTATACTTGATAGGACCTACAGACAATACAGACAAACTGAGAGTTCTGATGTAAAGCCAAGCCAGCCTCACAGTTTATCTGAAAGTACCACAAATTATACTCCAGATTGCCCACAATAGCCTATTAGACCTAGGCCTACTGGTATCTTAATGGGAATAGCACACACAGTCACCTTACATATCAGCTTTCTTCATCACCCAATAAATGCAAAACAAATAGACACCCAGGACCTTATTCATCAATATCCCAAAGCCTCAAGCACTATATTCCCAATCGTACAATCGGAGTCATACAGCCTCATTCTCTGGGCTATTATGCAATATAGCAGAGTTTCTGTCTGCTGTCCAGGAAATATCTGACTATCCACAATAAACTATATAAGTCTGGGTTGGATGCGCGCACCTTGCAGAAACTTTCTATATAAGGCATTACTGTTACAATTTCAGTAATCACATGACAGTTACTGATCTAACAAGGTAAGGAAGGTAACCATGTGAACAGGCTGTGTGGATACCCTAATGGACAATGGGAATGGGTAATGATGAGCTGCCCTAACTCTGATGGAAACAATAAATAAATAACTCTGGTATAAATGTTGAATTTCCTCTGGCTAATCATGCCTCTATCTAGGTTAACTCCTCCCGCTACGAGGCGTCAAATAATATCCTCAAACACGCTGAACAATAGAAAGGAAAGAAAAACTGTTTAGCTACTCATTTTCTTTCATGAACTCATTCATATTCTCTGATGCACAGCCTACAAAAAGTTGGGAAAGTAGGCTTCTCCGATTAACTTTTCATTATTGATAGTTGTTTATCGTTTCTATAAATATTTAACATTATTACTTAGGTTTTATTTGTATGTATATTATAATCAGCTATGTTCTAAAGATTCAAATAATTATTTTATTCAACTTATTCAAAAAAAATCTTCAATGCATGGTTGCCTTTATTCTGAGATGATGGCTGATGTGATTATTGGCACCCAAAGCTTATTGAGGCCTGTACTCAACAGTAGTCGCCCGTGTGTTACACGCTGCATCTGGTCAATACTAAAGTTTGTCATGCTGGCGTTTTCTGCTCTCACGTTTAAAAAGTTGCATGGCTGTTATCTGCTTCTCCTTAGCTTATTTTTTAACCTATCCACTCTCCGTACTTCCTGAGCAACCACGGACACTCAAAAGCAGGGGTGTCAAACCATGTGCCATGGAGGGCCGAGAGTATGCAGGTTTTCGTTCCAACCCAAGAATACAGCGGTGACACAGATTACCACACCTTCAACCAGAGAGGAGGGACTAATCAGTGAAACACACACAGATTTGTATGTGCATATACGCAAAGCTGCTTTGCTTGTGGGGCCTTCTTGGAATCAAGGCTAAGAAAGAGAAGCGTAAAGCTAGAATAGATTATTGAGATTAGAGTGCACCACAAAAGACAATTGTGTGTGTGTATGCTTCCATGCAGTGCAGAATGTATCACAAGGGTTACGGCTTTGTGTGATGAGGGGAAAATGTTGAAGAAATATACAAATCAGCAGCAGGGAGTGTGGGGTTAATTCAATACTTACACTCATCCTTGTGAAGAAAAGGAGGTAAAAGAAATACAAGGTTGTGTGTGTGTGTGTGTGTGTGTGCACCACCTCTTTTACCTCCTGTTGACTGTGTTTTTGGATGTCCAATACAATGACTGATTAAAATCACTGCTTGGCTAGAGAGGCGGTAAAACTGATGAGATAGCATCTATAAGCCCATCACAACCAACCACACTGGCAGCATAACTTGCATAAGTCGGGAGGGAGGGAGGTGGAGGGAGAAAGAGAGAAACAGAGAGAAACAGAGAGAGAGAGAGAGAGAGAGAGAGAGAGAGAGAGAGAAAGGCCATTTGTCATTCTGTCGACTGTATTTTGCCACCAGTGTTGCAGTGCATAGTGGGAACTAGACTAACTCTGCTAAAATCAACCCAACCCAACCTTAAATCTGTGCTTTCCCTCCTGTGGCCCCATATTTTCAACATTTTGTGCTGCCCTCAAGCAAGGAAATGAATAATAAATGACAAATACAATCCTCAGAATACTATCCAAGAAGGATTTCCTTTTTTTTTTTATACCAATTATTTGATACGCTTATTTCTATTTATATGTAGTCATCTCAAAATGACAACTTACATTACAACCCATCTGCTCTCTGGATTTGTCTACAAATCAATGTATTTCAGCCATATAGGGAGGAGGGGAACAGAGGAAAAGGTTGGAAGACACCAGTTAAGCCTAAAACAGGAGGAAGCTGGAGGGGGGAGTAAATTGTGGTTTTTGCCACCAGATCCAGAACTCAAGCCCAAATCGGCCATCATCGTTGTCATTCAGCCCAGTGCTGCTGTGCAGAAAGGAATACTGGGAAGTGGGAAGATTCAGTGCAGCGGACATTTGAAGTCAGAGCTCAGCTTTTTGTCAAGTTGCAACAGCTGAACTCTTCACACAAGCAGCAAAGGCCCCCGTCAGATCCGTGCAGCCTTCACCTCCCTTCTGTGCCACCCATGATGGCCTTGACGGTGGCAGCAGCCGCCTCGGAGGCCAACGTTTGTTGCCATGTGTGTTAAAAGTGTGCGTCCTGTACTGTCCTCCAAACATCTGATCCATGTCAGTGCCAGTGTGCACGTAGTCTTGAACCTTGTGGCACTGCAAAATGCCATTGTGCCAGACTGGAGGGAGGGTGTGGGTGAGGCATAGGCTGGATCCAGGAGAGAGTTGTGTCAGTGGACTGATCCAGCACCGGCTGAGGCCAATTAAGGCTGATTGCAGCCAGGCCCTTTTAACCAGTGTGTGCATGTGTGAACGAGAGTGGTTGCGTCAGTGTGAGAGCCTGACGGAGGGCATGAGCCAACAGGAGATCGAGAGGATCGAGGGTCGGCTGTATGGAGAGCGAGAGCGAACGAGACCAGCAGCGGCGACCAACCAGGTCCGTGGCTGACCTGCCGGGATGGAAGGGAGGTGCACCAGCTG
>CABFOQ010019642.1:2050-13430 GCA_900660455.1 Gephyroberyx darwinii
ATATGTGTTAGCACACACACACACACACACACACACACATACACACACACACAAACACACACACACACACATTCACAGGATTTAATCCACCTCATAATTATCATTCACAACAACATGAGACTTTCATAAGCAAACACACACACACACACAAGTGCGCGCACACACACACACACACACACACACACACTCGCAGCTTAGTTTGCCGTGTCAATTACCTAATTAGGAAGTAATCTGAGAGGTCGCACAAATATGTTCTGCTCAGTCAGGGAAAGAAGCAACATGAGTAACACTGCACATACACACACACACACATACACACACAGTAGCGGAGACATTTAGCCGGTGTTATAAACTGTTGAGCTAAATGTGATATAGATAATCCCTTGTTTAGTAACCAGCCAAATCCAGCCTAAACATACAGTCATAAACTGTCCGTGACTCTCTAATGGTGCAGGAAGGGATACGCAGTACCGGAGCACCGAAATCTGATATCAAGCTAAAATAAACTAAAACAATAACTAGCATGATTATTGCGATGCTAAAATGTGATACCAGGGGCCACCATGTGTAATGAGTGTAACAGAGCAAGCGTAACAAGTCATCAGAAAGCAAAACTGGTTTCTGCTTTTTTCACACATGAAGGGATGATACATCTGGCTAATATACAGTCTGGTCTATATAGACCAAGATGGCGGCACGTGTACAACGCGAGGCTCAGCGTCTCTCCAGATTCTGCAAATTAGTAGTTATCTGTCATTTTGTTTCTGTCTGTTCACTCGGAACAGTCTTGCATTCGTGTCATACAGCCGACTAGAACTTTTGGATATTGGATTTAACAACCCGGACAACTTTATCGGCGCTCTCCGGCTCATTCCAGAGATTGTCAAGACAGCTGACACTGTAGTGTCCTCGCTAATGTAAGGTCTCTGGAGAACAAAATGGCTGAGCTGCGGCTGCGGATCACCACTCACAAATGGATTATGGACTGCAACATCATGATCTTCACAGAAACACGGCTCAATGTTCGTCCCCGATAGCACCATTGAGCTAACGGGGCGCTGCGTCCTCCGGGCTCTGCTAACTTTGAGTTTCTCATGGTTAAGTGTAGACCTTTCTATCTGCCCAGAGAGTTTACATCTTCTGTTGTGACTGCAGCTTATAGCCACCCGGATGCTAATGCTAAGCTTGCAATGAAAGAACTGCATGCTGCCATTAGCAAGCAACAGACTAAGCACCCAGAGACAGCCTTTATTGTTGCGGGTGACTTTAACCACTCAAACATGAAGACTGTACTCCCCAAATTCCACCAGCATGTCTCCCACCTCACTAGAGGAGACAAGACCTTGACCAACATGGCTGAGGCATACAAAGCCATTCCCCTCTCCCACCTAGGACAGTCTGACCACCTCTCATTGTTCCTTGTCCCCAAGTACTCACCACTTATCAAATGTGTGAAACCCACAGTGAGGACAGTTAAAGTGTGGCCAGAGGGAGCAGACTCTGTACTCTCTCTGCGGTTTGAAGACAGACTGGAGTATGTTTGCTACTCAGGCCACCCTGGACTCCCACACGGACATTGATACTGATGCCTCCTCCGTTCTGGACTATATCAGCACTAACATCAGTAGTGTTACCACCATCAAACAGATCACAACGTTCCCAAATCAGAAGCCGTGGATGAACAGAGAGGTCCGCCTGCTGCTGAAAGCACGAGACACTGCTTTCAGGTCAGGTGATGCACAGGCCTACAGGTCATCCAGGGCTAACCTGAAGAGAGGCACCAAGAGGGCCCTTGTAGCACTGCCACAAGCTGAGGATTGAGAAGCACGACCCCCGACGCATGTGGCAAGGCATCCAGGCCATAACGGATTACAAGTTCACCAACACCTCCCCCCCAACCAGCGACACCTCCCTCCCTGATGAGTCAATAACTTTTACCCTGAACACCGGCGTCCCACAGGGCTGTGTGCTGAGTCCTCTCCTCTACTCCCTCTTCACCTACGACTGCAAACCTGTACATGGTTCCAACACCGTTATCAAGTTTGCAGATGACACAACGCTGGTTGGCCTCATCAACAACAACGATGAGTCGGCCTACAGGGAGGAGGTCCAGCACCTGGCGGCGTGGTGCGCCGACAATAACCTGGCCCTCAACACCAAGAAGACCAAGGAGATTATTGTGGACATAAGGGAGTCCAAAGCATCAACGGGACAGAGGTTGAGCGTGTCGCCAGCTTTAAGTTTCTGGGCATCTACATCTCGAAGGACCTCTCTTGGACCCTCAACACCTGGTCAAGAAGGCTCACCAGCATCTCTTCTTCCTGAGGAAACTGAAGAAAGTCCACCTGTCTCCTCAGATTCTTCTACCGCTGCACCATCGAGAGCATCCTTACCAACTGAATCACAGCCTGGTACGGCAACTGCTCTATTTCAGACCGGAAAGCACTGCAGAGGGTGGTGAAAACCGCCCAACGCCTCACCGGTACTTCACTCCCCTCCATCGAGTCGGTCCAGCACAAGCATTATCTGCGAAGGGCGCGCAGCATCGTCAAGGACACCTCTCACCCCAACCACAGGCTGTTTGCCCACCTCCCCTCTGGGAGGCGCTACAGGTCTCTCAGGAACAGCTTCTTCCCCTCAGCTGTCACCTGGAACTCTGCACCACGGTGATAGCAAAGATCAATGAGCAAACTATCCCAGCAAGCATTTGTCAGACGGCGATATTATGGCACAGTAAAAATTCATATTTAAACATAATAATATCCATATACCATAATATCACAGTGTTAAGATTTTGTGCATTTTGTGCATGTTTGGGTTTTAAGGTTTTAAGATTTTGCCTGATGGTCCAACCCCATCAGGCAAAATCGTCCTCTCAGAGATGTTTTTTTCCTGCTTCAGTCATTCGGGGCGTGGAGCGTGACTTATTTTGGTGGGTCTACATTTTGTTTACTTTTTGATTATGGATGCAGCTTTTAAAGAGGCTTTTTTCCCGCATCACTGACTGACGTAGTGGAGGACGACAGGGCTATCTGGACTTTCATTTTGCTGTCCTGAGCTGGGCTGATGGATGACTCTCCTCATGTTATCACACACATACACGCATATCAGGACATACACACACACTCTCTGTCACACATCCAGACATGCACACTCTATTATACACAAACACACACACACCAGTACATGCACACATTCTCTCTCTCTCTCTCTAGCCACTCTGGCACTCTCTCATCCGTTCGTTAACACAACGTCTCGTTAGTGTCTGTCCCTGGCGCTTAGCTCGCCAAGGATGGCCTGTCCACCGTCCATCGCCATGCCGCCATGAGGCCGCCAACCGGAACAAACCAGATCAGAGCTCAGTGCGTGGGAGGTCTGTCACACACACTCATGTTAGCACTCCTCTGCCTGCAGCGCAGCACAGCACACACACAAACAGACACACACACACACACACACACATACACACACACACACACACACATACGGAACTCCTCGCAGTCCTCTGCTGGCAGCATGTATTGCACACATACCTACTATACAGACACACACTGAAAGGCAGAGAATCATGATAGCATTTCTCAGCGTGCAGTGTGATACACTACAAACACACACACACACACACACACACATATATATGCACACCAACAACCACACACTATACAGGCAAGGGTAGGTTGAGGTCTGGTATTTAATTGCATCCTTGTTTCGTGTTTTAAAGGTGAAACGGTGAGTTCCTCTCCTTGCTAGCTTAATTACAGGTTGAACTGAGTGAACACTTTTGTTCTAGACACTTGAGAGTGTTTCACCGACTGTCCCGTACGCCTCCAACTGGCAATGTGTTTTTCATGGTAAACAGTTGATGCTGGGCCCCAATTAGCTGGCTGCAAGCTCCAGACATTTACAATTGGAGTGATTGGGTAGAGCTTACTGAGTCTAGCTCTGTGCTGCATGATAGTTTTTCCTTGACTCCCATATGCCTCTGAATATATTTGTGTAATAAGGAGTGGACATTGTTCCGCAGTCACACATTTTGTGAAATGAGCACAAATTCTGAAGCGCACATTTCATGTTGTGACCGGAATAATGTTGAGATTATGTTCAGAAGGATTATGGAGCAATGGCACACTGGACACACCTGATGTGTTAAGTCACATGAAAATGTCAGCTAACAGTTAAGGTTAGGCAACTGAAACCATTTGGTCCAGGTTATGTTAAGGTTATGGTTAAATGGTTAAATATGAAAAAGTTTCACTGAAAATGAAAACTTCACCCATAGTAGAAAATGTATTGGCATCTTGAGTCAGGAATGAATTAGTTCCACAGCCTGACTTTGCACCGCGCTATTTCACTGTCAAACTACAGATGTTTCCAGTTGTTTCTCCTCCATGTGATGCTTGTGTGGTGGGGAAACATACATCGTGCTCATTCCACGAAGGTTCGCGGCTAGGCTGCACAATTATGGGTCTGTGAACTCTGTGCTCTAGATATCTATCATTGGAATCAGATTGAGTCCAGATCTGACTGAGGTTATTAGATGACATATGGTAAGATTATCTTTACTGATCCCCAAGGGGAACGTGGGTCATTGCTGCAGCAAAAATATAGGTGTAGGGGTCGGTGGACCAAGAGTAAAAGGTACTAAAGGACATTACAGTATATAGTGTCTACTATACAGTTTATAGGCTGTAATTCCCACATGCCTCCGACCATGTAGGGTTTTAACGGCTGATGTTGTTCCTCAGTGTGTCAGTGACCTCTGCCACAGGCATCTGCCGTGGAATAGAGATCTAGTGGTACATACATAGGGTAGGGTACATGTAGTGGTAAGCATGCATAAGGGAGATACATGCGGATACACCACAAATACAGGTAAACCAGCCCTGCAGAGTTACAAAGACTCTTATGTTCCATAAATCCACATGCAGGTGTAGAAAAAACAAACAAACCAGGTATGATGTTTTTTAATCGTTGCACACAATTCAAAATCCAATTTTCTTCATTTGATTTTTTTTACATAACAAAAGTGTCACAAATTGTAACAATTAGAGTTCGAGGTATTCTGCAGTGAAATGGTGTAAACATGGTGTAAAATGTACATTCATGCACAAACACCCACCTAAACTCAGTTTAGCTGATATATCTCTTTATGGAGGAAATTTATACAACGCATCATGTAAGTTACAAGAAGATACGGTCTTTTACGGGTAAAAAAAACATCATTTTGATTATATTGGAGGCTGTTTGCCTTAGGGCGGTCACTGGTTGGAGGTCATAGTTTACCCACCTTTATATTTACCACTAGTTCATATGTAGTTTAGAAAGATTTTTACAGCACTTTTAACACTTTTGTGTTAAATTGTTATGCAGTATGGTTTCACCAGTCCTACGTTTGTTTTTCATAATTCAAAAGTGGTCGGTTGCATTAAAAACCTAATTGAATGGTGATTGCAACCTCTCCATACTGTTCTGTCCTTGACGTATGGCTCCTCTTCAGACAAGTATATAACAGCTTCATAATGGCACCACTTCAGCTAAAACCAGGCTGTTCAACACACACCCGGCCTCCTGCACTTTAGCTGGGTCAGCTGCTTCGCAAAGCCCTTTCATCTAGAACAGAGGCAGTGTGCACGCACGCGTGTGTGTGTGTGCGTGTGTGTGCGTGTGTGTGTAAGGATGGGCGGGGTTTGCATGTGTGTTTGAACTGTGATAATAGAGGTCCATTAGTAAGCAGACAGGGGGCCAGTGAGAGCAGCATTCTTTCATTACACTCTAATGGGCACTAAACGGTCTTCTTGAACACACACCCTCACACACACACACACACACACACACACACACGGCAGCAAATAAGAAATGGGTTTTGATAAGCCTGACTTTCCTCCAAGAGACAATTAATGATCATCCACAGTGTCTGAAGAAGATTAATCCATCTGCATTGACCCAGTGTGTGTGTGTGTGTGTGTGTGTGTGTGTGTGTCTGTGTGTGTGTCTGTGTATGTAGCCGGTATGAGCTGAGACAAACAATGCCACGTTCGATCCCGAGAACAATAGATCATTTAGAGGGAGGACACCTCCTTGCTTTTCTGTTTCATCATACTGACATAGGGAAGTGGAGTTTCTGGTTTACAACAGATTCCAGTTTCACACCACTGGCTCTGGATAGGTGTCTTAACGCTGACGCCATGTGATCTACTTCCAGACACAAAACAGATTGAGACTCGTAAAAAGGATGTGTCATTTTCAATAAGCTATGTGTGGCTTGTGATACGTTTCAACACAACGCAGCAAAGCAAAGACGGCGTTCCTAGTCGTCTATCGCCGCTACCTGCATCGTTTTGTAAAAGCAGAACCTACATATTTTTCTGATATGAGTAAGTTACCAAAGCTGTTTTAATGTGATTTTTTACCATGCCATAATATCATACTGTGAAAATGGCTGCCTCCTGTATGCCAGCTGTCAAATGCTTGCTGGGAACGTATGCTAATATCAAGTCATGTTGGGTCAGTACGCTGTTAACCTATGATGAGTTCCCATCCGAACGGACCTATCCAAGTTGTTCGTTATCTGGAGCCCTTCACGTACAAAACGGAAACACTTTAGGATGTAATGACCTGTGATTTTCAATATCCAGCACTGAAATAAAAGTTGAGTTGTGATTTGGAAAGAAAACCTTTATATATTTGTTTCCCACATCCTCTTTCGGAGTGTGGTGTGGAGAAAGTGGGATTTTCCCCGTTTTGACAATCCTATTGATATTCATTCATTCATTGATATTCTGAAGTCCGTGGAGAACTTTGATCCCGGCGCTGCCGAGCTGTAATTGCGCAATTGAAGCTGTGACTGATGGAACTATAGTACATGGAGAAATTAGACTATCATACCCACATGCACTCTCTCTCCTCCACCATGGCTCTGTTCACACTGCTGCTGAGAGTGTCCCAATTGTCACAGTTTTTCAAGTCCAATCTGGACCGCATGGATATGTGGCGCAAAATCCCGAGAATGAGAATGGCGTTCTTCTCGTCATGGCGTTGCCATGTCATTCCTCTGAGGATGGAAGACAACAACAATGGAAAGGAAGTGAAATAGTCGCCTGGTATTTTCTGAGACACAATTCAGTCAAAACCTAAAGGCATATACCATAACCAAAATGTGTTTGAAACAAGTGGGACACAAATACGGATGGTTTTTTTGCTGCATTGCTCAACAGCAGTCAATTCACATCAGCATCAGCTATGGGTTACATCCTAGAATAAATATGAACAGCCATCCAAAACCATCAGATCTGAACATGAAGGCCTTCTTCCTTCTCTCTGCCTCTTGCCTTCCTCCCTTATGTCCCTCCTTCTTTCCCTTTCTTTCGGTAGCACGCTGCACCATTGCACCACTAGCTCCAACAGCGACTATTTCAAAGCTTCATTCCTGTTCTCCTCCCTAGGTCAGCAGGGTTGAGCTAATGCTCAATGGTTCAGAACGCCCCAGTCAGAATCCTTGGAAGGTTTACGTAGATCCAACAGCGCCTCGATCGTGGAATAAATATCACGTCACTGATTTGAAGCACGGCGTCGTATTTTGGCAACAGCCACAGTGGTTTCAACATCCTTCAAAATATCACCTTCAGTGTATGACACAAAAGTGTAACACCCCCACACATATCTGTGGCACATACCTTCTCAGACACACAAGACACACTCCCTCAAACACACACACATACATCAGAAATGCTCTTTACTCTTTACTTCTCTTTACTTCCCCTCCCCCTCGGCCTATCCTACACCACACAAACTCATATTCTTTCGATAAAATACTCATAAATAATAGTTATTGACTCAGCTAAAACACACACACACACACACACGCTGTAGATCAGCACCCCCACTTCCCAGTGTGCAGCAGTGCTGTTCTGTTGCCTAGTAACCAGGTAGAGTTCCTAGTAAGAGCCTCTACGCCAAGAGAATCCCACTGTCCTAGACTTCTCTCTCTCCCTCTCCCTCGCTCTCACAGACACACACACACACACACAAACACACAAACACACAAACACACACACACACACTCATTAAAAAAATTAAGCACTGGAGTATTTGAAGTTACACAAGTTAAACCGCATACATGCACTTCTCCATCAAGTACAAATGTGCCTACAAAGAGCCACCATTAACCTTCAATCTCAAGAAAAAAAATAGGTCCTTCTACCTCTTACCCTAGCAGAGAAAGACAATAGACAGCACAATAGAGAAAGAGAGAGAGAGAGAGAGAGAGAGATGTGCTCGACAGTCACACTTTAGATTGGGTGTACACTGTGTCCAATTGTTGGATCGGAGCAGCGTGTTAAAGTACTCTCGCCGTGCACAAGAGATTGGATTTTAATTACCACTTCCTGTCTGTTTGACTTCTTCCTGTTTCCCTTTTCTTCCGCCCCTCTCCTCCACAATCCCTCTCTCTGCCCTGAGTCTAGAGTCTAGACCACACTTACAAACACAAATATGTACGCACACACACACACACAGATGCACACACTCCCATTTTGTAGACAAAGCAGAGATACGTGCTGCAGAGCAGAGCGGAGAGAGGAAGAGCAGCAGGGAGAGAGAGGAGGGGACGAGAGAGAAGGAGAGAGAGAGAGAGAGAGAGAGAGAGAGAGAGAGACAGGCAGACAGAGAGAGGTTTTCAGTTCTCTGAGGAGATGCAGTGAAGTATCAGGCCATATCCATTATACACCACTGCTGTAAAAGCATCTTCAAACAGTTACACTCACTCGCTCGCTCTCTCTCGCTCTCTCACACACACTCCGGGAGTACTCAAACACACACTCCAATGCATTGAGCATTGAGAGGCAGTCTCAGAAGAAGAAGGCCAGTTTCACCCTATACATGTCACCTTATAATCATGTCTAAATGCATCTCCGTACATGACGTGTAACATAAAACTGTTCGTCACTTCGAGGGTACATCACTGTACAAAAGAATGTCAACACCTTCAACAAAATCACTCCAGGCATGAGACTTCTCTATAAGCCAAAAATCAATTTGACATTTGTTTTCTCTCTTGGGCTTCGCTAGCAAAAGCTAAAAACATGAGGAATTAAATCATTTTTTGAAGTATATTTCATCCATGCCATACACGAGTACCGCATTAACCATGTCTGATTGGCCTGAGGACTTCAGCAAAGTTACATGTACATGCAGAAACACTGTTGTGTTAAGATCTCTCTCTCTCTCTCTTTCTCACACACACTCACACACCAAAACACACACTGTGCTGTGCTGTCCGCATTGCCATGACAACCTCTTCCTAGTGCTTGCTGCTGATGGGTTTCCCAGATCTTTTATTTATTCATCCATCCCTCTTTCATATTAACACACACACACACACACACATATATATACACACATTACAGTCTTGGCATGCACACGTGCATGCACACATGCGCATCCATGCATGCACTCCTATACACTCCAAAACACAGTCACACACACACACACAGAGAGAGAGCTGGTTTGATCATCAAACAAACAAATCATGCAAAACCTGTAGAAGTGTGTTTTTCTGTAGAGTGTGTTTGTGTGTGTGTGTGTGTGTGTGTGTGTGTGTGTTTCAGCCTGTTTTCCCGACCATCTTTCAGACAGTAATGTGATCAGCAGCAAAGCAAAGGCTGTTGTGTTATTCATGTGGAGCTTGACTATGAGGAAACAGCATTAACACGCGCACACACACACACACACACACACACACACAAAAGCTCATTAGGAACAGCAGTGCAGCTACTAAACAACAAATGCAACAAGGCAATATGACCCAAAAACAGAAGCTAATACTCAACACAGTATTGAACACAGAGAGAATGGAGGAGGAGGAGGAGCTCCACGGCTCCGGCAGAGGAGACCCATCTAACGGTGATCCCTATCCACGTCACAAGGCACAGTCCCTGGGGAGCCCTGCGCTGGCCTCCCCCTCTCACCTCCTCTACCAGAAAAAAAAACACATTATCGCCTCGTCGGGTCATTTTTCCCCTACCTCGGGAATCCTACCTGGTGTGGTGTGTGTGTGTGTGTGTGTGTGTGTGTGTGTGTCAGCGGTACGGTATGAGGTACAGCAGTCCCACTCAATCAATGGCCGCTCAGTTTTTCAATTATAGCCCCGTCTCTCTACCTCTTAGTTTATAACTGTCAGCCTGGATAAATCCACTTTTACTGAACTCTTATTACCCCAGCTCAAACCCCTGACCACCACGACCTCACACCCACCCACACCTCATGCCTATAAATCAATACAGCCTCAGAGTCCCACTATGCCAAATCCCAAGAGACAAGAGAGAAATAGTGAGAGAGAAAGAGAAGGCCTGACATAAATGGCCCTATTATCATAAAATGCTTCAATTTATTTGCTTTGTGTAACCACTGCCCAGTGTGAGTGTGTGTGTGTGTGTGTGAGAGAGAGAGAGAGAGAGTTTGTGTGTGAGAGCATATTTTTGCAGTACAAGGGAAAATTCCACCCTCGGTGGAAGTGTGTAATTTTTTGGTATGCCCACTTTCTCTCAACCTGCCTACTTCAGTTAGAGATTTCCTAAATTTCCCAGAATGCCTTTTAACAACTCCGAGACAATGCACCTGAATTTGTTGAATTTCAGCTGTGAGTTTTACATGTAGGTGGACAGAGCAAAAGTGATAGCGATAGCATAATACAAGGAAAAGGGTGATTTTGTTCTGATTCAACGTCTTGTGGTTGCGTTGCATTCTGGTCTACCGTGGCTACTGTCTTTGGAGAAAGTGGTAGCTCCCTCTCTTCTACGATGGATTTCTCCCTGTATGACTGCAAAACAGTGAGTCTAGAAAGAAGCCCTTACTCTTTGATTCTGAGGGATTGACACCAAAACACGACTTTTTTCATTTTTCTCCTATCAAACTCCCCTGCGGCTGCATTGGAAATATTTCAACATGACATCGCATTGTCTACCTTTAACCAGTTATCTGGGGGAATAAGAAATATACACCGCCAAACAACAAGACTGTGAAGTACAGTCAATACCTGCTTTTTAACAGTGTTCAAGTGTTTAAAATCCGTGCATAACTGATCCCTGCCTCCAACAGAGCAACATAAAACAGCCGCTAAAATAGATAAAACCCACAAGTGCTTGGGTACGTTTTCAGTCAGGACTCGGTGCACCTTTCGCCAGAAAAAAAAAAGACAAAGAAAGAAGAGGGAGCGAGAGAGCGCAGAGAGACAGCTTTTTCAGAGAGGGAGAGAAAGAGAGAGAGAGAGAGAGAGAGAGATGTGCTCGACTGTCACACTTTAGATTGGGTGTACACTGTGTCCAATTGTTGGATCGGAGCAGCATGTTAAAGTACTCTCGCCGTGCACAAGAGATTGGATTTT
>CABFOQ010019655.1:0-10998 GCA_900660455.1 Gephyroberyx darwinii
TGTGTGTGTGTGTGTGTGTGCGTGTGCGTGTGCGTGTGCGTGTGCGTGTGCGTGTGCGTGTGCGTGTGCGTGTGCGTGCTTCAGATTCCGACCACACCAGAGCGCTGATCCTAGCCGTCCTCGGGTGGCGGCACTCATCGACACCCTGATCTCCTTCAAGAACAACGACCTGGGAGCCTGGATACGGGGTGGTGACATCATCATCCAGAACTCCGGGTGAGACAGCTCATAGGCTGTGATGTCATCAGTGTGAGCCCAGAAGCCAGCTCACAGCGTGTTCAAGAAGGAGTAAAAAATAAGTGTGTGTTGTAACCCCACCTCAGCCTCCTGTGACGACACTGTCCTCTCGGGTCAGAAACACCCTGATTGTCAGTTGTATTATTTGCCCCAGTTACCCTCCAGAGATCAATTAAGTTCATCTTATATTATCTGGTCATCAATATGTGAATCAACAGCCAGTTTATACACTCCTATCAACACTGTCAATACTGGTCTGGATTACTGGATTAGTGAGGAACAAATCCTAACACTGACTCAGTGGTGGATAATAGCTAAATACTCTCCACTTCTCTCAGGGCTTTATTACATGGACAGAGTACGTCTTTGGTAAACAGACCTTTTGTGATACTGATACGTTTTGTCTCTCGACAGCTTTGCAGACAACGGAGTGGGATTGTCCTTTGCCAGGTGTGTACTCAGCTCTGTCACTGTTGATAGCACCCTCGTGATTTTTATTCTACCATGCCTGCCTTCCCCCTCTCTCTGCCAGAAGAACATGCCAAGAACCACCTATGATTGATAGATACTGGGCATGTAGCAGACGCTTTAAATTTCCTGTGTGGCCACAAGCGTCTCTCTCTTGCTTAATACAGTGGCATACCCATTTTCCTCCTCTTCTTGCTTCCCTGAACAAAGAAACACAAACTATTATATTCATTGCTTCATATTTGTACTCTTTTTCTGTGTAATGGTATGGTCATGAATCCTTCCCTCTCTTTCACTTCTCTCTTTCACTTCTCTTTCACTCTCCGTAGCCTACTCTGTGTGTGTATATGATATTTATGATTTTTTTTTTATTGCTGTATCCATCGCTCATCTCCTATTTTTACTCTCCTTCTCCAGTGATGGCAGCTACCCTAAGGATGAAGGCTCTAGCCAGGAGGTGACCCAGTCTCTGTTTGTGGGTGAAAGCCGAAACAGAGGGACCAATGGAGGGCAGAATAAATACTGGGGCCTGGGAGGGGCTGATGGCAAGATGAGGACGCTACCTAAGAACAGGTGAGGAAGAGCAAAGGGAGGGAGGGATGAGATGATATGGGAGGGATATGGAGCAGAAAAACGATTGGAACCTGTGAGGATTTGATGTTTGACATTTGAAGATGTGGATGCCTCCTAGCAACAGGTAAAAGCTGGAGGAGTCAGGGGGGCAAGGAGTAAAGAGACCCACACAACGAGATAAAGTAAATAATTCAGTAGAAGCGAACCAGTGAGGCAGACAGGCAGTCAGACAGATGAATAGAGTATCACCCAAGGAACGGACAGAGAACTAACAGCTGCTGTTGGCAGGATTTGTGAAAGGAAGTTCTGTTTTGACGTACTTCCTTCTGGTGATATTTTAGACTTGACAACACTTGTGGTTTCTTGGAAAGTGTTTACTCAGTAGAACTTATTGATGACTTAAGCAGGAGTGTTTTTTCCTTTTCTTTTTTCAAGATTTTAGGCTTTTGAGATGCACAACTCTCATTCATTTCAAATGGATATTACCATTTCCTGCTTTTTGTAATCTGCTGGATCGCCTAATTAAGGGAACATCAAGCTATTTAGATAACAAAATGAAGGCGTGACTCAGTGCTCCCGCTTACGTTAAGTAATCTGCAGAAAGAATTAGACAGGGACAAAGCAGGTTGAACCCACTAAACATTAGCCTCGAGTACACTTTCACAGTGCGTCTGTCTCACACTACTACTACTACTGCATCGACGGTGACTGAACGTGGACTTTATGTCGCCTCAGGGCCTCCTTACCATTCTGCCTCCCTCTCTTCCCCTCTCTCTCTGGAGACTGTTATACAAGAGCAACATAAACAAGGGAACAGCTAATTGCTGCCTGTTCTAGTTTCAACGGTTTCAGCGCTTGTCAGTTTGTGACCACTGTCACCACCATGTACAGCTTTACAACCGTTTTACAGGCTTCCTGACTGCACTGTGACTTGGCTTGTGCTCCATTCTCTGTTGCTAGAGAAGGGATGGGCAATATAATTCTTTAATTGAGATGCAAGTCTGAGAAGTTCTCAACAATAGTGGATATAGATTTGTAGATATAGTTAGAATATCCAACAGCATCTTATTCATTTACATCACTCTTTTCATCTCCTGACTTTTATTGGGAAGTTTTCTTTTTCTTATGTTGGATGGATTTCACCATTATTATAATTTGTGCTACCAACTGTTGGTGATAGAATAGACATGAAGACATTAAGCCACTGATTTGTCTTTATGGATAAATTCTGCTTATGTGTGATAGTCTGATGATTCTTTTAACATTTTAAGAATGTGTGGTTTGGTTTTCAGATAAAGTCCACACCAATGTCAGCAACATTTATACATTGCTAACATGATTGGAGTCATTTGGGGCAACCCTTGACATCGTTAAGTTGACTCAAGGCAATGTGACTAAGAATTATGGAACATATCGTGTCTGAAGCAGTTGGGTGTGCTGCTCCCTGATGAAGGCCACAGCTTGGCCGAAATGCATTGGAGTTGTTGGTTTTTAAGATGGCTTTTATTTGGACAGTTAACAGTGGAGAGAGAGACAGCAAAGATTGGTTGAGAGAGGAAGGATGACATGCGACAAAGGTCCCGGGTTGTATTCTAACCCAGGACGTTGCTCTTACATGGTGTGCACTTCAGACCACTGAGCCATCAGGACGGGCCATTGGAGTTGTTTTTAAAAAGTTGCTTTGAACTAGCCATGAAATAAGGGTTTTTAAATGCAACTCCTTCCTTTTTCACATCATGTCTGACATTTCTATGAACATTTCTATGAATACATTGCTAATATCAGAGAACTCAACGATACACTCAAATTCATCTTGCTTTCTGAGTTCTCTCGGGGGAAATCTCAGCGGCACATGAAAAAATAAGGATTGTCTGTACTGTGGACTTCATTTTTACATTTACATTTTAAGCATTTTGCTCTGTCTTACAGTAAGCGAGTGTCTTGCTCAAGGGCAAAGATAAGCTGTTTCTGGACACATTAGCTAGTGCAGCGCTCTAACCTGCAGTCCTCCAGTTGCAGGATGGTTTCTTTACCCAGTAGGCCCCCCTGCAGCCACCTCTCTTCTCCGGCATCTGGAGTGGCTGTTGATGGTCTTGTCTAATCATAGATTTATCCTTCTCCCTCTCCTCTCCAGGACTTTCCCAATACGAGGTTTCCAGATCTATGATGGTCCTGTGAGGTTGACTCGGAGCACGTTCCGCGGATTCGTCCCCACAGCTGAACGTTTTACTAGCGCAGTGGGATTCAACCTGAAGAACACCTGGCAGCTCACCCCACGCAACAACTTATCGCAGCTCAACTTCCACTCCACAGTAGGTTTGATGAGGCTTTACTTGAAGTGCACTGTACGCCATCATAAGCACATTAAACAGTTAAATGCATTGTAAATGTATATGCACTATTCTAATATTATACTTAGATGAGAAACTTAACGTATTATAATGCATGACATGAATCTGGTATTACTGTACAATGAGATTTCAGTTAGCCACAGAAAGTAATCAGCTTTCAGAGTTTGGAACATTGTGTTTATTGTAGTGCATCATGCTTTAATTGCAATGTGCTCATAATGTGCTTATAATGGTGTATACTAGCTGAAGAACACTACACAAGTAAAATTACCCTAGTTTTTCATTTTTTCATTCCTACTTGTTTAACCATATGACATGGTCTTGTTTTCGTTTTGTTTTCGTCAGCTCCCTTTTTCTCCTCTCTTTCCTCTTTCTACCTCTTATTAGTGGCTTGCTTCTTCTCCTCAGAATCACAGTTGTAAAGAATAAGTACCACCACTGTTTGCATTGGCAGGTTTTTGATTTACTTTAGAGAAAGTATATCAAAAACCTCTTTCTCTTTCTCTCTCTCTCTCCTTTTCTTTCACACTCTTGGTGCACAGGGTCTGTTTCCCTCTTTGCACTTTGCTCCTATTTGTTCTTCGCCCTCCCCCTCCCTGCCACCCCCCGTGGCCTGGATCACAACTTACTGAGTTGGCACTTACAAATACTGGAGATGAGAAAAGGAGATGAGAAAAAGGAGACCCCATGCAGGCCTGTAGGGAACTCATTGTAAACCACTGGTGCCCTCTAGTGATGGTGGAGTTAGCATGTTGTTTGCTGCATTAGTTTACATTCTCAATAAATGAAGCTCCCTGTGAAAAGCACTGCTTTGCTACAGTGGTTTTAAAATTTAGGAGGCTTAGGAGAAAATAAAATCATTCAGAATAAATAAATTCATAAATCTCTCTCCCAGATGGACATAGCTTATCATGGTTGCAATTCATGTATTGCAAATGGCGAGGTTATCTTAGTGTGCAACTAGCAACAATGCTGGATGTAACATGCCCAAACGGAGGAGACACTTTCCTCTCTCAGACAGGGGTTGTGAGATTGGCAGTAGACAGTAAAGATTCTAGTAAACATGCTTATATGCAGTATTATAGTTGCCTGAGGTCAGACATAGACTTAAGGATGTTAAGAAAAGACATAATAGAACAGACTGATAAAGTGTGATAAAAGTTGTATGGTGCGTTTCACACCTATCCTTGCATATGCCACCCTCAGGTGGGACTGAGGGCGTTCTTTGGTCGCCCAGGCCAGTGGTTTGAGGAGAACGACCTGGACGGCGATAAAAACTCGATCTTCCATGACACGGATGGATCAGTGACAGGATACAGAGACACTTATGTCGGCAGAACAGACAACTACCTGATCCAGCATCCTGCCTGTGTCAACGTATCCCAGTGGAACGGAGTGATCTGCAGCGGGCGTTACTCTCAGGTATGGTGGGGGAAAGACATAACAGGGTGTCTGCAGGTCCTGAGATATTATTCATTTTTTTAATGAAATTATCTTCAAAAGGTCTTTAATGTAGTTCATATTGCATTTTAAGTTTTACATTTTAGTAGTCTTAAAAATGTTGTAGGTTTCTTGGTGCACTGTCTTTTTGAGAAACAGAACAGTCACCTACATCTATATTCTTTATCCTTCAAGAAATTCCTACTTCTGGCTTTGGCAGTTGTAAATAATAATAACATTGATTCACTACCTGCTACAACACAGTGGTCATAAAGAGCAAATTCAGCAGACCGATATTGTGATGGGTTCACAGTCCATTTCATTGTCATGCTTCTTCAATTGTGAAATTGGGGTTGTATTTATTTAATTCCTTTCCTCATGAATGGCATTGAAAAGGTCTTAAAGTTAACTTGGTGAAACTTGCAGACACCCAACTCAAACCTAGTGAGGAGACTGTGTGATTCATTGTTCAAGAGTTTCCTTTTTCTATTTTTTCTACAATTTCATTATTTAACACCTGTAATCTTGCATTGCTCTACACTTCTTTCTTGTTGTCCTCCCCATGTTCCTTTTCTTAATGCACACCCCCTCCCCTCATCTCATTCTCGTCCACCATTTCCTCGTCTACTAACACATGTTCCCTTTCTCATGCACCTCTTACTCCTGACATCCTCGCCTCACCCTCCTCCAGGTGTACATCCAGACCCAGGGAGGTCCCAGCCTCAGTCTGTCCATTAATAGAGATGAATACCCTGATGCTCCTCTGGTGCTGAGGGGTATTAACAGCCAGGGGGCGCTATCGCAGCACTATCAGCCCATCATGATGATGAGCAAAAGCTACACACTGCACTGGAGCGGACCGGCACCCAAAGAGGTCGTCCTCTCCCTCATCAACTTCAACAGGTGAGTAGACGGAAAGGATAGTGTATGAAGTGTGATCAGGGTTCCCGCTGGTCATGGAATTCCTGGAATATCATGGAATTTAGAGAGGTGTATTCCAGACAGAAAGTCAGGGAATTTGATAAATTCTCTGGGGAAGTCAGGAAATATCAGGGGGAAGTATGTTCCAACTTGTTTCACACATTAATTCACATTCAGTGGGGTTTTCAGCTGATTTATACATTTTTATACATTGTGGGCTGTTAGAACTGGAGCTAAAAAACAATTAACAAACTCTCTCTCTCTCTCTCTCTCTCTCTCTCTCTCTCTCTCTCTCAGAGGTGACTGGGTGCTGGTTGGACTCTGTTACCCATCAGACACCACGTTTCAGATCATGGCCGACATCAACGATCGCCAGAGCAACAGCTTCGATGACATGGCCGACTACGGTACTGTGGCGTCCCTGGCGGAGCTGGAGAAGAGGCCGATGGACAGGAAGTACTTCTTCGACCGCACTGTCAGGTGAGAGAAGACAAGAAACTGTAATCCACTTGTCTGACTCGCCTCTCGTCAGGTCTTTCCTTCTTTCCCTGTGTCCCATCCTTTTGCGTGTGTGTCCCTTTCCCACACATGACCTGGGAATATTACAATATGCTGACAAAAGCAGCCGTGTACCCTGATCTTGACCAGGGTTGTTTTGCAGGGTTGACTTCCCCGGGTCGACCCTTTCACACTGACGGTCGAGCTTTGTATTTCCCAGATCACTAATCCAGTGTGAAAGTGGTATAAAGCTCCTTTTTGTAGCTCTGAGTCTACCCCCTTTTCTTCTGTTTGTTGAACCCTGCCATGTTTCTCTCCCTCCCTCCTGACCTTCCTGTGTTTCTCCATCACATCCAGCTTGTTATGGCTCTACCTTCGGGCCAGGCATGGGCGTGACGGCCACAGCTACTGTTCAGTGAAAGGCTGTGAGAGAGTGAAGATTACGGCCACTACGTCCTCCAGACAGACCTGCAACTGTACAGCCAAGGCCTACCCCAAGTACACCAAGACCCCGTCAGCGGTGGTCCCTATGCCAGCTCTCAACACACAGCTCTGCAAAGGCTGCGGTGCTAAACAGGTTTGGTATCGCTCCATTAAACTTAACGTGTCATTTACTTTGTTCAGTTTATAACGCAGCGTGAGGAAAACCAATGCTGTCGATCAGTGAACGCTGGCTATTTGTCAGATGGTGTTGAGGTGGTGTTTTTGTCAACCTGAGTGTTTGTGTCTCAGCTGGTTTTCTCCAGTGAGCCATGGACCTCCTACCTCCTGACACAAATCAAGTCCCTCAGCACCAAGGAAAAGCAGAGTGGAGACAACAGCTCCTTTATCACTGTGAGTGTAAAAAAGCAACTCCCAAACACACGGTCTTGGTATGAACTGTTTTACTCTGAAACGGCTGTTCCCAAGATATTGGGTTTGCATTAAGCCTAATATCTTTAGGACAAATACATGACACGCTTTCACCTGTCTGTCTGTGTTTCCATGACAACTGCCAGGTGAATGAGGTGACCATGCCCTTCTTCCAGCCTGGGTATTTCCTGGTCTCTGTGGACGCCTGCTCTGGGAAAGTCACCAAGAAAACCACCTTTGCCAAGATGGACTCCAAGATGGAACAGTATCTGAAAACTGGAATACCAAAGAGGTGAGTCAGGGAAGAGAGGAATATACTGCTCACACCATATCAAACAAACTTTATTTAGTTTTTCATCAACTCTGCTTATGTACAGGATCACAGGATAGCAGAGTTTTGTGCATTATTGCTTCATTTATTGAATTTGCCCCCTGACTAGATCAATAGTGCTCATGGCAACACGAGGTCAGCCAGACGGCCTGGTGGGTGTAGCGCCACATCTCGTCCCCTTTGGAATGCCTAAGGCTGCTGACCTGCACAAAAAAGGTTAGTATCACGCTCAAACCTTTCCCTCTCTCTCTGTGTTGAAGCTACTGTAGGTTAGGGCAAATTCCCTCTCTCTTATTCAGGCACTTATCGCTCCCTCTCTCACCTTAGAGAGTCTGGCACTCTGGGGGTTCCGGGGTGGTTCCTCGCCCCCTCCATGGGTCTTTCTCCAAGCTGGGCAGGGGGATGAGGTCCTGGGACTGCAGGAGCGTTACTTACCCCTGGGTTTGGAGGCTTATGGCTGCCCGCCACCTGGAGCTCAAATACGCAAAGACCTGGAGCTGCTCAAAACAGCCACGGGACTACAGTGACCAATGTGAACTACACAACTTAACTACCCAAAACACACTTGCACACAGATACACAAACACACACAACCAGCTGATGAATGTGAACTGCTGAACTTTTAATTTATTAACAATGGCAAAGATGTTTACCAATTTGAAGTGGAGAGGGGGTATTTTATTATGAGCGGGGTGAGTATTTTTGTGATTTTGTGTGTGTGTGCGTGTGTGTAAGTATGCCTTGGGGAGGACCGTTGAGTCAATGCACTTTCCTTCTGAACACACAACTTGCCTTATCAGCCGAAGTGAACGAATGGAGCATTGCAATAACTGAAGCACATTTATCATAGTCAACAAAGAAACAAAAAAAAACAAAGCAACCTTTACGTCTACCGTAGTCAGCTTACTATTTATTATGCAGTAGATGAAAGCTGAGAATGAATTGTATTAAATTTGAAAATGGAACAGAATGCATTAGATACACCCGGGTCAGAAGGACTTTGTAACAATAAATTGAATGAAATCATGTTTGATTGGAACTGGAAATTAATAAGGATGGATTAGATATGGTCAGGTCAAAAGGAAATTAGGAAAATAAATGTATTTGAAAATGACACTATTATTAGGACAAAAATGAACACGTGGCGAGTGTAACAAAACAGGGCCAGTGAGATAAGTGTGTTAGCTGTCAAGACTTTTTATTCTAAAACATCTACAGTGCTGTGAAAAGCTATGATATTTAATCTTTATTGTATCACTATTGACAGGTGCAAGTAATCTAATTCAACAAATATCATTGACAAATATAGTTTCAATCATGTAGTCAACAAAAATCAACAGAAATACAATTTATCCACCCCTAGCTTTAGGTTGTTGTTTTGCTCAGGTGTTTTGGATCATTGTCCTGTTGTAAGATCCATTTTCAGTTCGGCTTCAGCTCTCTGACAGATGAGCTCATATTCTCCTTAAGTATTCTCTGGTAGATGTAGAATTCATTGTTGACTGTATGATGACAGGCTGGCCTGAGGCAGCTTAACAGCCCCAAACCGTAATGCCCTCCACCATCCTTTGCAGCTGATATAACGTCTGTTCAAAGGCCACATTGGGTTTTCATCAAACATGCCATCTTGCATTGTGGCCAAACAACTCCACCTTTGACTCACTTGCCCAGAGCACATTTTCACATTAGTCTTGTTCTCCACCCAGGTGTTGTGTTCAGTTGTATTCATTCTGACCTCTCATGTAGGCCAAACTCTTTTTAAATGTTACTCTGGGATTCTTAAAGACTACTTAAGGTCCTTTGGTCAGCTCTTGGGCTGAATTTGGTGGGATGGCTCGTGCTGGACAGACTGCCAGTGGTCTGGGTATTTTCTCCATTTGTAGATAGAACAGTGTAATGATTGGAAGTGCTTGGAAATGCCTTTGTAACCCCACTCAGACTCTTGGGCATCAACAGGCTTTCTCCTGAGAGCCTCAGAGAGTTCTTTTGATCTTGGCATGATGTGTTAACACACACCTGTATGGTGGGTAAGACCAAACCAAGCCAAGTCTTCAAGTCAAGTTCATTTGTCACATGTAGTAGATACAGCAGGTATGTTCCATACAGTGAAGTGCTTACTTACAAGCCCAACCTACAGTGCAAAAGACATTAGACCAAGTTAATGATTGTTACATAAGGCAGGACCGTCCAAGTTATTCTCTAATGATCTTCCCATAATTTTCACCTGATAAAGGTGGAGGTGTACTAGCCTTTTTTCTGCCCAAGGAAATTGCATTTCCGTTTGTTTTAATTCCATAAATGATTTGAAAGTGTTATTTTTCGCTGTTACATGGTGGATTCAGTTACCTTTATCTATCATTATTGTTGAAATGAAGATATCTAGGTATGACAAAAACAACAAATCTTTTCAAGGGATGAAGTTTTTCACAGCACTGTACATTTCAATAACTAACTAACTCACAAGCCATATTCATGTTAAGCTTTAAATGATTATACAAGACATACAGTAGTTTTGCAATGACTTGAAGTTCAAAGATATCTGTCTATCTTGGCCCGACCTGCTTTGTGTAGCTTTCCACTACCCAGAAATACCATTGAAGAGATGACATTATCACATCTGGAAACACTATGTAGTCCCATATTGTAACTGTCCTTCATTCTTCACTCGTATCCCTTGGTGTTTTATTTGATGTCTGTAGAAGTGAATCTTAAACTGGAAAACCTCCTCTAATCATCGTGCAGCTGTGCAACAAAAGACTTAAGCACCTTTTATGGATTCCTACAAGGAGTTACTGGATCTTTTGTCACATATTTATATTTATCTTTTTGCAGTGACGGTGTCCCCATTGCTAGCCACACGTGCAGAATAGATATGTTTTTTTTCTTCTTTTTTTTCTTTCTTTCGGAATTGAATGTTTGTTTTACCTTTCATCTGCCTCATTTATGATCTTTTGGTGTGCATCGATGCCAAAGTGTTGAGATACAATACAGGGTGCTTTTTTGGAGGTGGCACCCTGATTTTACAGTAGTGAGCAGGATACACCGTATACCATACACCAGGTCATATACCAGCTCTAGGGCTGAAGGCTTTATATTGAGACTTATATAAACTTTTTGAAAAGGTGATTGGATGTGAGCAGGGCTCCCCCACTGATGAATGATAAGTACCTGTGTGTGTGTGTGTGTGTGTGTGTGTGTGTGTGCGTGCACGCGTCCAGGTTCTTTCTGCAGCGGTTTGTCCCTGGGGCACGGACACTGACTGATGCAGAAGCCAGGGCCTTCATCTCTGCAGCCGATGATGACGATGATGGCAAGATCGGAGCAGAG
>CABFOQ010019656.1:3514-23060 GCA_900660455.1 Gephyroberyx darwinii
TCAGTGAAATTCGACGTATTGGTTTCGTTATCGGGCTCGCTGACTTTTGTGCGGTAAAAAGTCAATGGAGCAGGACAGGACCCTATGGGAGAGGTAAACAGCCATGTGATGAAATACTCCCAAAGGTTCCTGGATCAGGGCTAGTAGAATGGCAAATTGCCGTGCCGCTGATGTATCAGGGCTAGAGAAACCCATGGACAGCAAGCAGCATAGTTAAAGCTACTTACTTAGTCATATTACTAAGTATTGTCAACTTTAGCAGGCTTGAGTTTGCCATGTTATGATTTGAGCATATTTTTTTATGCTAAATGCAGTACCTGTGAGAGTTTCTGGACAATATTTGTTTTGTCTTGTTAATTGATTTCCAATAATAAATATACATACATTTGCATAAAGTAAGCATATTTTGTCCACTCCTGTGTTGTTAAGAGTATTAAAAACTTTTACCCTTTACGGTAAATTTTGAACAGATAAAAAAAATGCGCAATTAATTTGCAATTAACTATGGACAATCATGCGATTAATCGATTGACAGCCCTACTATACAACCAATGCTTTTATGATTAAATTGTTTACTAGAGCACATAATTGTTTACAAGAGCACAAAGTTCTTCATAGATCTAGCCTTTTAATTTTGCTCTCAAAGTGCACCAGATTGATGCATTTAACTTTAAAATGTACAAAATTTTCTTACGGGGGGCATGCCCCCTGGACCCCCCTAGAGGGTTCGAGGTCCACCCACCACAGTCTCACAAAATCCTGTGGGAAACACTGTGTCTTGTCATTACAATGCTATAAAGGTTATTGGATAGAAACACAAGCATTCCTTGAGTGTACAAAGTTCATTTACAATACATTTTCATGAGCAGTTCCAGGTTGTCTCACAAAAGATTTGCATAATAGTTCTCTGGTTTCTAGCTAAATTTGGGAGATTTGCTCATATTAACTGTAAATTTCAGTTCTAATGTATATAACCCAAATTATTTTTTAGTGTTCTCTAGCTATATTTAATAATCATAACAGGCCGAGGAAAGAAAGAAAGCCTTAGTAAAAATATCCCTAACAGCCACACCTATACTCATACCAAAGGCCTCTGGGGTCAAACACTGTGGCTGTGGGCTCTTGACCTGTCACCCAAGCTAACTCTATTTATAAAACTTTTTGACTGAACTAATGTTACAGTAGGCCTAGTCTATTCACACACCCTTATTTATAATTGACGTGCCATGCCAAAATGCTGGTTGGCTTACTTCATGGCAAAAAGGTACACAACTGGTAGAATAAGACTTAAGACCCTCTGCGAATAGTTAGGCCATTCTGGTAAATACGGGATATAGATGATCCACCAGAAGGCGCGTTGCTTCAATAAAACCTCAACTTTTGGAACTGATTTACATACCCCCCACCGCAGTGTGTTTTGGTGGAAGAGTGTAGTGATAACAGGTGTAAAAGTTGACATTTCATTGAAATAAGCAGTGCTTAGTGGATGATGTATATGCCGAACTGGACAGTGGTTCCAAACTATTCGCAAAAGGCAGTGAGTCATATTGGACCAAGTGTGTGCCGTTGCCGATAAGCAATGTATCACTAAGTTGAGTCAAGTATGGTCGTTCCCCACACAACGACACGTTTCGGATAGGGTCACATATCGTGGCACCACAAGTGATCTGTTACACAAATTAACTCTAACACTTTACTTAACTAACGTCAGGTATAGTGCACTGCCCCAAAACGTTATAACGTCGTTCTTAAGTGACAGACATAATGTAACGCAAGGTGTTTATTTAGCGTTAGCGAAAGACCTCAGGTTTGTTATTTTGCCCATTGACATTAGCTAACACTCGCTTCAGCTAACCAGTCAGCAGTTAGACGCACTCGTCTGGCCTAGTGTTACAGGTTTGTTTTCACTGACACTGCATCGGTTACCACCTACTGCATTAGTTATTATCTGTCATCTGTCTAATCATAGAAAGCATTTGTCAACTCGTAACAGTTAGGTTATCATCAGTTTAGTCTACCAAGCACCTACTCGTGGCTAGCTAGTTAGCCGGTTAGCTGCCCCTTGAAACACAGGGCCCCAGTGTGTCGTTACAACCGACATTTAAACTGAACGAGCTGGGGAAGCAACTGTACCTGTGAACAGAAGTAGGAGCCTTGAATACCAAGCTTGATACATGTGGGGCATTGAAGTTTGGCTTCCTTGCTGCAGCCTTCCGTTTCACACTCCCTTGCCTCGGTGCTCGCCATGCCTTCGTCTTTAGGAGGGGTGGAGTCGTACAAGAGCAGCCCGCAGCAGTTCACAACGCATGTGTAAAGCGGGGCCGTCACGTTGGACACATCAGTCCAATGAACATCAGCTTTCCAAACAGAGATTTGTAAGATGGCGACCGCCGAACCGGTGAGCACTAACTCTTAAGACAATATCAAAACATTTGCGGGGTCTGTTATTTTAATTACAGCGTGAGTTCACAGTCAACGTTTTTTTCCACAGCTTTTACATAACCCCTCTAAGTGAAATTTGGCACGTGGTCAGCATCATACGTACTGTTGTGACTTCGTTTCAAGTTTTTCCTCTGTGCCACGACCCCAGCACAAAAAGAGGAATGCTTGTGTGGAGGACTCCAAACTTAGGCTGACGTTACAGCTAGTCACGGCCTTAGCCCAGAGAAATGCTGTTTTCCCTTGTATGGAGATTACGTCACCCTAAACTCAAATTCAAAAATTGACAGTTTAATTGTAATTTACATCGCTTAACGGTACACGCACACACGTGTTTGAATTCGAGTTAATTCGAGACCTTTTATGAATCGATAGGCTCTTCTGGTAAATTCGGCATGTAACGTTACAGTAATCCACAAAGTTGCACATGATTTTGATAAAATGTCAACTTTTAAAATTGATTCACATTGCTCTCTTCAGCCCTATCTATTTTGGTGAAAGAATGTTGTGGGGCTAAGAAGCGAAACCATTCCAAAAGTTTAAATTTGATTGAAAGAAGTTCTGCTTGGTGTAGTGGATGCATGGCGAAGTTCAGACAGACTCCTAACCATTCATAAATGATCTAAGGTCATGTTCTAACATATATTTAGCCTTGCCGTTAAGCCAGGTGGCATTAAACTGCCAGATTTTTGAATGGAATGTGGCGTTATGTTCTTTCCATACAATAGTAAACGGCATGTATCGGGGCTAGCCATGGCCTTAGTTAATAAAGTTACTATTAGCTAGCTGCTAACGCTAGTGGATGGCAATCGAGTTAGCCAGCTTCTACAGTGAAACGTGTGACAGCTGTTGTCCATATCGTGTGTCATTGACTATTGCTGTCGTCACGGTATATTACTATAAGCAAATACAAGTTTAAAGACGTTACTACCCTTATTTGAACCCGGCAACAAGCCCTTAACTAGTTAGTTACGTTAAGTTAATACCCCACTCTTATTGTTTAGCTACTGGCTCTAAGTTTTGACTGTTACTCAAAGGTCAGAGTTCTAGCTACCATTGGTGAAGCCAGCAAGCGTACCCAAGTTGACTAACATTTGTTAAGCTCTGCTTTCTACAGAGGTAGTCAATACATCTAACAGGATAGTTAGTGAAAAGCATTGCTAGAGATGGAATCCCAAAGACACCAGGCTTACTTTTCAATTTATTATGTACCTATTCCACCCCTACCCCTTTGCTTTTTTAGGAAATCAACCCGAGTCCACCCCAATGTGATGAAGATGGAAATGTGGAGACTGGACAAGAGATTGTGAGCCCAGAGGCTTATATCAAGCACCCCCTCCAGAACAGGTTAGCGTCTGGGATTCTGCCTTTTGTGGGTATTCAAAACACACATGTAACTTGGGCAAAAAATAGAACACATCATTTTGAGCTTCCCTTGCCAATGCCTTGAGAAAGCATTATCCAAATTCAAGTCAATAAAGAATGACTTGGGTAGAATGTCAAAATGTGGAATCACCTTCACTCAATAGCACCAAAAACCATGTACTAAAGTTTGATTTCAATAATGTGCTACTTTTGTGACCATGCAGACAGACATGTCAAATTATATAAAAATCAAATTTTAAGTTGTCTTTTGTATTTAAAATGGCAAATCAGGTAGCATCCTTTCCGATATTAAAGTAAAGTAAACCTAAGGACTGGTACATAGTTCATGCTAACATAATCTCACAACATACACAAGCTCTCTGCTTACAGAGTACACACGTTTACCGGCTTCGTAGAGCCCTGTGTGAGGTTATAAACCACTTATCCACAAGGGGGGAGCAAAGCCCTAGTGGCTCTGGAATGAGATGGCCCTGAGCAGAACCCTACTTTTATCCATTCTCAAAAGCTGCTGAAAGAAAAAATCTAAAAGAAGATGGTAGGTACAGTTTCAAGAAAATTTTGTGAAGCCTTTTGAATTTCCTGCATAAGAGTCTCCTAAAATATGGTCAAATAAGTCATAAAAACAATAGATAAACACAATGTGATTTAACAAATAACACAAATGTACCTTTACATGTTTTTACTGGACATATTGTTCAAACATTAACATCCTGGAGCTGGAAAAAGTTAGAGGTGTCCTGTCATAAAACCCCCACAAAGGTTGGTTACCAACAGAGTCTGCTCTCCAAAAAAAGAGTGGAAAAGTAGAATATGCCCCAGTCAAAAGAAATTTCAGAGGACCTCCAGAGAAGAGTTGTTGAGGCTCATAAGGCTATGAAAGCTTTTCCAAAGGCTTGGGCCTCCATCAAGCTACAGTCAGACAGATTGTATACAAATGGGGAAAATTCATTGCTACTCCTAGGAGTGGGCGTCCAGCAAAGATCACAGCAAGAGCATACAGCATAATGGTCAAGGAGGTGACAGGAAGAGAAGAAGAAGGTTCACACTAAACAAGAGTGGTGTTAATGAGAGGATTCCAAGGAGGAAACCTCTGCTCTCCACAAAAAACATTGCTGCTCGTCTCAAGTTGCCAAAGATCACTTAGATGTTCCACAAAGCTACTGGAACAAGGTTGTATGGACAGATGAAACAAAAGCACCATAGCACAACGCTATGTTTGGAGGAGGAAAAACACTTAATACCAACAGCAAAACCTCATCCCAACTGTGAAGCATGGTGGAGGGAGCATCATTGTTTTTGGCTCCTTTGCTGCCTCAGGGCCTGGATGGCTTCAATCATTGAGGGATCAATGAATTGCAAATTGTTTCAGGAAATTCTACAGGCGTATATCAGGGTAAAGGTCTGTGATCTAAAGCTTAACAGAGGTAGGGTCATGCAGCATGACAATAACCCTAAACACAACAAAATACACATTTTGGCCAATGGCCAAGTCAGAGGCCTGACCTTAACCTTATTGGAATGTTGTGGCATGACTTAAAGCTGTTCATGCAAGGCATCCCAAAAATATCAATGAAACAGTTCTGTAAGAAGGAATGGTTCAAAAAGGAAACATTTGGTTAAGGTTATTGCTGCTGAAGGAGGTTCCACCAGTTAATAATCTCATGGCAACTATAATTAAAAGTCGGGCACTATGACAGTTGTTGGTATGTGTTTACACCAGAAACCACTACTTCAGCTACTGCAGGTCAGCACTTTGTTTACAGACGATGAATACAGTCAAACACAGTGGAGGTTCCATATGGTTCCATAATGCTGTGGGGCTGCGTTGCTGCATCATGAAATCAGAAGATTACCAAGGCATTTGAATTTAACTCATGATTTGAAAGGGTTTGCTTACAGCAGGCTTGTTGTACAGGCCAAACAACATTAGTCCAACTCTATAAGTTATTCATTTATTTTCTTTACCCGCTTGTTCCTTTCCATGCACAGTTTTTATATTAACATCAAACCAAAAGCGAACAGACATAGCCATTTGTAACATGTGTTTTGTAGGAGTGGATGGATGGATTCTGGACACGGCTTGTGGGTGCACACGACATCTTTATTTGCACTATCCGCTACACAGACCTGACTTGGTCTATTTGTCCAGGCCACCTACACAATTCAAAATGACTATTACAAAAAAGCAACTATTGTTCATTGTCTTTCCAGTGAGAAGTCGAGATCGACGTCATTCTCTTCCAGCCTTACTGCAAGAGAAAGCATATATGCCTGAGTAATCACTAACTCATTGCAGCTGTGTCTGCTGTGGCAGCAGAGCCTCTCCTGACTCTCCACTTCCAGCCAACGTTCAAACCCCACCCTGCTGCCACAACATTATATTATGCATATATACAATGCAGTTGAAGGGAATCAAGGAAAATATGAATAACAAAACCTATCAATCAGCTTATCTGATGTGCAAATCCCTGGTTCTTTTTCTGCCTCTCCACCACCATTGACAGGCTGGCTGCTTGAATGACTTAATCATAGTTTCAAATGCCACGCTGTTAAATTTTACAGTCATGCTTGCAAGTTTGTGAACCCTACGGAGGATCATTATTTGATAGAGAGGAATGACCTTATAAAATCCTCATCTAAACATCAAATCTTAATAAAGATATATGTCAATTTATTCAACAAAAAATCAGATATCCCTGTGTGCAAAAGTATGTGAACTCCTTTAGCAGAACTCCTTTAGCTCCTTTAGGTAATCCTTTAGCAGCAGACTTTGAGTGAACGTCTCCTATATGATATGAATGTCCACTGATCACAAGGTCTTCAACTTTCAATCATGACTGTAATTATTTTTCCACCTAAAGAACACATGCTAATTGCTGAGGAGGATTCAACATTGAACTAGTATGACACTGCCTCACAAATGAATTGGACCACAAGAGTGATTTACTAAAAAGTTAAATTTCCCCCAGCTGCATCCATACATTGCTCATTTGCTCTAAGGCTTTTTTATTTTATTTTATTTTTTTTTTACTTTTGTTCACCGTGTGTTTAATTGGGCTCTTGTTAACTTTATGCAAATCCCTTTTCTGTTTCACCCAACAGATGGTCTCTCTGGTTCTTTAAGAATGACAAGAGCAAAACATGGCAAGCCAACCTACGACTCATCTCAAAATTTGACACTGTTGAAGATTTCTGGGCGTAAGGATCAATAAATCTGTTAATGTTTACTTTTATCTCAATTGACATGGCGTGAGTGATGCAGTAAAATGTCATTACCATCACTTTGTTTTGCTAAGATCACCAAGCAATGAATGAGCACGTTGTGTTGATACAGTGCTCTCTTCATTTCAGTCTCTACAACCATATCCAGTTGTCAAGCAACCTCATGTCAGGATGTGATTACTCCCTTTTTAAGGTAAGTTTGAATCTGTGCCTCTTGGGGGAAATATGCAATAAATGTCGAGTTAAATTGCACATAAGGTGCCGGTGAGCTAGTGCCACAACAAACACAAACAAATCAGCACATGCACTCACACACATGCACAAACACAAATGGGTTCATACAAAAAACAACAATACGCATGGCACATTATTTGCACATTAATTGTATTTCTCTTTGCTTATTATCTATGGCAGTGACAATGATGATAATTATTGCTCTTGTTGCCATCATCATTATTATTGTAGTGATTTAGTGGTCTTTGTTTCTGCCTCTTTGTTCCCCTCTCTTATCTGTCTGTCTGTCTGTCTGTTATCTGTCTGTCTGCCTACACATTCACCTTTCTTTCTTTTCTACTCATGAACAACACGTGACTGGCTGTCCTCTTGTTTCTACTAATACTGCTGCCACAAATATCATCAATCCATAGAAATACTTGTATACCCAAGCTCACCCCATGCAGCTGCTTCCCAGCGACCATCATTCAGCACACATCATCTCTATGCATAGTGCATCTGTCTATTTATCATGTTGTTTAACTGTATCCACCCTTTTCCTATCTATCTGTCATTTCTGCTTCTTTGTTGTTGCTCTGCCTACGTATGTGCTTGTCTTTTTCTACCGTTGTTCATCCTTGTAGATCTGTATAAGCCCTAGTTTGTTTTTTAAGAGTGTTAAGAGTATAGTTAAACCTACATTTTGTAACTTTTGCATATCAGTATCTTCTCTGGTGGTGAGGTAAACATTTTCTGTGTCACTCTCCATGTTCACATTTCCACATTTTACAAACATAATATCACCTGGTGCTGGAGGTGCCATAGGGGTGCCTAAGGGGTTTATGGGCCCTGAGGTGGCCATTTCGGATGTCATTTTATACATTTAATGTTGCTTATACATAAAATCCTGTAAACTTGATGAAGGCTACTGCAGCCGCAATGCGTTTGTTTTTAATATGAGCGCTCTGTCTATTGTTCTCCAAGAGTAGCTGCATTCTATTCATTTGAGCTAATTAGCTAGAAAGCAGCATCAGACACTGTCACATTCCGCATGTGCAAAACCAGAACGATTGCAGCAAAGTTGCATGGGAGCAATGAGCCCAGTTCCACAGCATGGCAACACGGACTGGAAAATAAAGTTATAATGAGAAGGTAGATGTCGTCATATTATAGAAAAGGTGCTAATTAATTGCTTCATGGTAAAATAAGTTGACCATTTTAGGAAAGAATGGGAACAGATGTTAATTGTACAACTAATATGGAAAAAGACGGGGGAAATGTCATCCAAAACATTTGACTTCTAATTTGCAGTATGCTATCAATAGCTTACCAATAAACCAAATATTGCATTAGGAAAACGGAGTCAAATACCAAAAACCAAAATATCAGACTGAATTGTTGACATTTACGTAATGGATACGTAGTTTTCTCTCTGTTTGAACTCAGCGGACATCAGAGCTCAGTTTATAACCTATGGTTCTGATAAATGAGAAGTGTGGGTGGGAGTTTGCCTGTTGGATGATTGGAAGGTGAACAGCAGCAGCTAATTACACAGTATTTGAGCGGGTAAAAAAACCCCAAAGAAACAGTGATGAAATATGACTAAATAATATATAAAATATTTAAATCAATAGCATTATGTTTGGCAGAGATGGACATCTCACAGCAAATGTATTAATGAAGCTAAGCTTTGGTCCTGTCATATTACGATGATCTCAACTGTTGCTCCAGGATGGTATTGAACCCATGTGGGAGGATGAGAGGAACAAGCGCGGCGGACGCTGGCTAATCACACTCAACAAGCAACAAAGAAGATTAGACCTGGACCGATTCTGGCTGGAAACGGTAACTTTGGCTGTGGTTGCTGTTCGTTGAATCCTACGCAGTCGGGCTTGTTAATCAAAAGTAATATTACTTATCTATAACTTACCTTATATACTTATAATGTGACTTATTACTCACTGTCTGCAGTAATTAATTGCACTCTTCTATTACCTTTTCCCCAAAATGGGTGATTGCATCCTCTCTTGCCTTCAAAAACTGGGGGAACTCCAGCACCCTGTGTGTGCTGCTGTGTGGAGGATCAGGGAAACCAGATAGCACTGATGTTCAATGTTCTTGTCATCCCTCTGCTTGATAAAATCATAGTAGGGGTGGGGGGTGTGACATAACACAGCAGGTGATGAAGAAACAAGGTACTGTGTTGAGAAGAAGTGAAATACTTGTAACTAACTGAGCAGACAGAGTTTCCGTTACATGCAAGACAAATCTGCTATTGCCTGGAGCGACAGGTGTGCCGATATGGTGGTAACACAGTTAGTTGACAGCTATTGAAAGCTTGCTATCTAGCTAGCTGTTTCTAGTTACCAAACAGGACCTAGTTTTCTACCACAGGTCTAAATAGGGTTAGCTGAGGCTTACTTATTTGTCCACTACCTGGCTAAAAGGCGTTGCCTGCACTTACTTAATTATCGCTGAAGTTCCTCAATAACATTTAGGCGATTTGTTTTATATTTTGTTTCCCCACATAGGTCATTTTAAATGTGCAACTTAGTAATGCATCCTGAAATGATCCTACTAAAACTGTAAAATGAATAAAAAGATGGCAGAATACCTTAAAAATGTTGATGTCTGCTTGTTAAACCTGGCAAAAGTATTGACGCAAATGCAGGGTGGTTGCACACTACTCTGGTCCCAGGTTAATGCAATCAAAATAATCTTTTTAATCCACAGTGATCTGGGTGACAGAACTAACAATGTCCAAGACCTATCCAATGTTTGGATTTGCAGTTACATTGCAAAGTCAAGGTGTGAACCTTCAAGTTATGACAAGAGTTTTTATTCTTTTTCTGCCCCATCACTTCACCAGCTCCTGTGCTTAGTTGGAGAGGCCTTTGATGAGCACAGCGACGAGGTCTGCGGAGCCGTGGTTAACATCCGCACAAAAGGAGATAAAATAGCCGTCTGGACATCGGACTATGAGAATCGGGACGCTATAACGCACATAGGGTGAGGCAGTTCTTCAGTGTTAGTCTGAGGAACCTGAATACAGTTGTACAAAAATGGGTAATATCATGCTCTTTATCCCCTCGGGATGTCATTTTTGTGTGTCAACAGGAGAGTTTACAAGGAGCGCTTGGGGATCCCTATGAAGATGACTATTGGCTACCAATCTCACGCAGACACAGCTACCAAAAGCGGCTCAACCACCAAGAACAAATTTGTTGTCTGAAAAAAAAAAAAATGCCCTGTGTGCCTCGTCCACTTTCTCGTCTCTTATTTGTTGTTGGTGCATATGTTTACTTTGCCGCAAAGACTGTGCGTCATGCAATCTGGAAAGAACCCAATTCAAGACTACATGCCAAATGTCACCATCACCTGTCCGGGACTTCAACCACAGGAACATCCACTGAAACTGGATGAACAGGCAATTTACAAAACACTAACAATGACAAAGTAACAAAGTTTTTAATAGCAGATGAGGAAAAGTGTGCTGCATGCTCTGCTATAGAAAATTATATGTTGATTTTTTTTTTTTTTTTTTTTTTTAAATGGCAGGGAATTGTGAAATTCAAAAAATGTATATTTCTCTTCCCTTTTCTACAGCACCATTGCTGTAAACCTTAATGACATTAAACCCTTTTTAATTTATTGTATTAATTTGCCTGCATAATGTTAGATTTTAAGCCCTTTTGTTTTATGCTTATGGCCTTGAACCAGTGCATGTAATCCACCTTTTCAACATTTTGAGTATTTTGCGGCTCAAATATTCATTTAAGTGTTAATATAATTAAAGCATTGGTTTTGCAATTGAATAGTAGCTGTAATGTTGTGGAATACTTTTTTTGCAACCAGTAATTTGTACATTCCTTGTTAGAGATGATTTGATATTCGACTCGCAGTGATGCTGCACTGCAGGGTATCAATTCATTAGTGACTTGAGTTTTATCTGCCTTACAATGGAAAACAGTGCAAATGAGGAATTCTTTTGAATAAAGTTTTTGTGACTTGAGCTGGCTTTTCCTCAGCTCATTTTAAACCCCGAACCTGAACGACAAGAACCACCCAATAGTTTTCTGTGCGTGGTTAGTTGAATCCCGACAGAGGTTTCTCTGCTTTGTGTCCTCTGTCATTTCTTTCCCACTGTCTGAATAAGAATCCTAAAGGTGACAGGACCGCCCACACACCTTAGAGGACAAAAAACTTCCTTCATTCTATATTAGCCATGTCTCTCTAAATGTTGGAAGAATTTGAAAGGTTATATTCAGGTTTTTTGTTTTTTGTTAGATTTTATTTTGAAAACTTCAGGATATATTCAGTTTTTTATTTTTCAGATTTTTATCTGTCTGCAATAAACACACCCCCACACACATATACTTCATGAAACCAGAAAACCCAAAATTTGCAATCTAGGAAAGTCATCAAGACACACGGAGTTGCTCTGTTTGACAGGGCTGCCTTTAAGGGCTCTAAATGTTTGCGCTTTTGCCGTTTCACGTTAGCAGTTAATATTTTCAAGCTAGAAAATGTTATCCTGGAAGTCAGCCCGGGAACCTTTCAAATGTCAAAAAGAATTTTAAAAGAGAAGGTTACCCAGGGTACTGTCAGTCTTTACAAAGTTAGCCTTCAATCCATTATTGCTAGAGCAGCTTTAGAAATGTCACTTGAACTTCACAAATGGCATCACAGATTACAGCCTTGGCTTTCGTTGTGCTCGCCAGTAGAGCAACTGCATCATCTATAACCAGGTGCCTCGAGATTTACTGATGTCGCTGATTTTCATTAGGTAGTAACACTTTATAGGCCAGCTGATGACCCTCATGTAAGGTTTAAGTTTATTTCAGGTTATTTCCACATTTTATGAAGCCACTGTTAAGAATGGAGTGTCTTGCTTTCACATTAAAAGTATTCCCAGAGGTAATACTCTAATTTTTTGTAAGTATCTGTATTCAGAATACATTATTATTTTATGTAACATGACAATATAGTTTTTTTTAGTTCGTTTTTTTTATATTCCCCACATGGCAGGACCAATACAAGTATTCCATTAGTACCCAACCCTGGTTATGACCTTTCAGATTTTGACATTTTAATCATTAATTATTATTTCCCCATCAGGCCTTGTTTTCAAATGCAAGAATACAGTAACAAAATGCATCATCCTTCCCAAGTTTAGTCAAAATGAATAAACTGGAATACAGAATAATGAATATAGACTGGTGGTGTCTGAGATGATATAACTGAGATATAACGTTTTATGGACAGGCATAGCTGAAGACTGAACCACGCAACTACTCAAGCACACTTTATCACATATACACACACTGTTTATTATTAACATATTAAACTAATTTGCAATATATTTCAATTGCAATAGAATAAAAGAGATTATGAGGTTTTGTTCTCTAATCTTGTCACTCGGTCACCAGTTGCGTTACAAACAATTTATAACATTTTTCTGACGTCTTAAACTTGTTTTTCCAAGCTATGGTGAGAGTTGTTCATGAGCTCAAATTGAGACTAATCTATCTAGTATCACAGGAATAACAGCATTTTTAGAAGTCAGACACATTGGCCAGACAAAATGGTCCCTTAAAACAAGAATTGCAGAGCATAAAAAATATGGACTATGCAATTGCTCACCACGTGTAAAGGCCAATCATGACTCAGGATTTGGGGCATTGAGAGTCACCAATCCTCCCAGAGGAGGCAATATTATCCAGAAACTCCAAAGAGCGGCCTTTTGGATTTACACTCTGGACACTGTTGAACCCAACGGCCTCAATGAGCAGCTCTCACAGTCTTGTTTCTTGTGATCTATGTCTATTATGTGTTTTGTGGTGGTTATGTTTTGGTGATCTTGAATAGTTTTGCCAAACCATTACCCATTGGCTCTGAGGAAGGCTTGCGGCCGAAACGTCAGGTCTGTTTGCGGCCCCATTTAATTCTAGCTCTAAGTGCAGATTTAACTGTTTTCTTATTCCGTGGGCCGTCAATATTGAATTGTCCTATTGCCCAACCTCCTATTCTCTGTGCAGACATTCAAACCCCAAGGCGAATGGGGTCAGAGACTAACCGTGGCAATGATGAAGGCAGTTCATGTGGGGAATGGAACTGAGCGCAACCTTCCGGTCCCCAGTCGCCTTTGTAACCTCAGGGCCACCTCGCTTCCCAATCATACCAAGACCCCAAACCCTCTATGTGAGACGACTGATCAAAGCAGGTTATCCGATCGAAGCAAAAGGGTATTGCCAGGCACAGGAAGATACAAAATGGAGACTAAAAACAAAATAAACCCCAAATATCTTTGGCGCTCATTGTGTTGAAGCTGTTCTATCTTACCCCCGTTCGTTCTGTGGCTCCAGGCAGGGTTTTAATGGGTGATGATTTCAATCTTGTCTGTCACTTTACACGGGAGGAAGCCGCAACACCCATTTAAAGGTGAAGCATGATTTCAAAGAAGGCAATTGTGATATTATTAGCCGATCCATGGGTGGATTTGTCTACACCTTAAACTCTGCGGCCTGCAGGCTTTCATCTTAAAAAGCAGCACTCTATGGCTCGGCGTCGTCTGGATCAAATTGCTGCCTTCTCTGACTGTCTGTTGATTTCCTACCCAGTGGCAAATCAGAAAACAGACCCACTCGGGCAAAATAAATGTATTATGTATATGTGTTTGGAGAGGAAGGAGGGGATTTCAATGAATCTACACAATGATGAATTACAGTCTAAATGTCTTTGTATTTGTTTTGCCTGATGTCTTTTCTCTATGCTTCTGTTTCTCTGTCTTGTGCAGAACGTATAGAAGCAGCGGCCCTGTTAGAACTGGGATTAGTGATTTAAGATCAAAGACGGGCGCGCTATGTTTGGTGTACGATGCCAGCAGCCTTAATTAGGAACATTAGAACATGTAATACTCTTAGAGCTAAGTGATCCCAGACACAGTCATTTGCGGAGCCTGGCGCTTTATCAGCTTGCCGTTCTATTTGATGTGTATTGTATGTAGGGTGGCTGATGGAGCTCCCCAGGGTCTAGTCAGGCTTTCATTCCTCCCCCTCGAGTGTAAGGATCAATGGCGGGATCTGTTAACCCGGATTAAATGAATGGGGAGAGTAATCGGAGAGCAGTTAGCCCGCTTGGTGGGCTCGTGGGTGCGTGGGATTACATTGAAAGCCTGGACACGTGCAGCAAACACATAACAGATCCCACAAGGTGCCATCACCACACAAAATGCAGAATGTAAACATACAGTGTATTAAATGGCTTAAAGTCATTAGAGAATGCAGAGATTTTTTTACATTATGGATTTTCAGTATTGATCCTATTCAGATACATTCCCTTGTAACTCCCCGTGCACCTGCCTTAACCAGCCGGAGTATATCCAAATTGCAGCGCTGCAGCCAGACGCCTGACAGCAACTAAGAAGAAATAGCATATTATCCCCCAATTGGGCTGCACTTCATTGGCTGCCAGTGGAGCGCAGGGTTGGTTTCAACATTTTATTGATCAACACATCTTGGACTAGCACCGAGCTATGTCTCGGAGCTTTTACCCTCTATGAGGTCCTCGGGCAGAGCTACAACCCAGGCTGAAGAATAAGGCTGATGGAGCTTCCTCCTATAAAATACTATAAAACACACTGTTAGGTTTGTTTTTATTATTTTTTATTTTTTATTTTTTTCCTCTTCATTTATTGTTCATGTTTATATTTATTGCTCCATTTTTTTTCTTGTAAGGTACTTTGTTACTCCATTTTCCCTAGAAACAAAGGTTGTTATATTCATAGTGGTATTAAATATTCAGAATTCCAGCCCAAACAGCTGTTCGGCTTTGCCATCTAGGCAGACAATGAGTGGTTCAATCTTCAGATGTGTAATACCAAATTTCTCTGCTTGGCACTTGACAAAAACCTGCCCTGTAGCTGGTACTGCAGACTGGATTTTCCAGCTTACAATGAGTTTAATTTAAAGGGGCATTAAAGGAAAATTCCACCCTCAGATGCTCGTACGCTGTTATCATTAATCTGTGATGTCAGTATGGGCCAGAAAGTGAGTTTTGAAAGCCAGAAATTTCAGCACTTGATCATTGGCATTGATCAACAACCCACACAGATATATTATGGTCGTTTTGTGCTATGTGGCAGAAAAAATCGCACTTATCTCCCCATAAATCAGTGCTTCAAACCAGTTTGGCCTTTTTTCTCTTTCCCTTGGCTAATTGAAAGGATTTGCACTTAGTATGCATTGTGTTAATTAACGTAATGATTTACTTCTGTGAAAGAACCGAAAGATATCTCTCCTAAAACAAGCGGGCCGGTCAATGAGTTTGAGCACTTGGGCAATAGAGCTTAAAGATATTCAGTCAGTGAGACTCCTCATTAGTTAGAGCTCCTTATTCATCTACCATTCAAAGGATGGGGACATCACAACAGGCGGGGTTCACTGTGAAAATAATCAGCTTGGCCTTTTTTTTTTAAGCTTCATGGTCTTTGCACCCGCAGTTAGCTATGCATTAAATCAGCATGAAAAAAGAAGCCCCTATTCATTGCCATTCATCTGTGACAAATGAGTTTGCCAGGTCACAAAGATACAGTTATTAATTAATGAAATGGTGACTTAAGCTAAAGTAAAAAAAAAAAACCTCCTTCCTTAAGAAATGATCCAACCAAAAGAAGTTTCAGCTATGAAAAGCACACAGAAAGTCTCTCTCCCCTAAATACTTCTGACTTGCCCTTGGCGGTGGAGTTGTGGTACTTCCTGTTTGATGGATACAGCCACAGTCGTCCACTGTGCAGCTCCACTGGAGCAGTTTGGGGTTCAGTTCCTTGCTCAAGGGCCCCTCAGTGGTACTTGTTGAGGCAGAGGAAAGCCTTTCTCATATATTTTCTCCACCAAGTTTATCTAACCTCTAGGCTGCTGACTCCATCAACATTATCACTGCCGCCACACAAAGATACACAGAGCTGCTATTTCGGTGTTTTTTCATTCTCTTCATTTAATCAAAGGTGTATGTGGTCATTTATGAGCTGAATGGGTTTCATGGCCTTGGGACCTGCTAGAGACCCATTGTACAACTTTGGACACAGGCATATTGGAGAGTGTGACTTTTCCTCATTCCTACAAGGCGTACTTGATGCAGATACTTGTTTTCTGCCCAACGACGATATGCCACTTGATGGGTGCTGTTGCCAAAGTGTTTTATATTAACATGAGTGCATGCATATTTAGTATGGGTGACCCCAGTAGGAACCCGTAACTATGTTCTACCTATTGAGCTACATAGGGCTGCTATTACTGCAGTACTTCTTTATGTAGATATTACTTCACAGTATTTTTTATTTTGTCTTGATTTGAAAAAGAAAGAAGATTTGTATTAATTTAAAGATACGCTTCATCCATAATACATATCGCAATTAGTGTGATTGATTCTTCATTTGCTCTCTTGAAAATGATTTTTTTCCCAACAATATCCTTTAAAGACTTGGGGCCACTTTGGTTCCGCACTCCAAAATATTATTTTGGCCTATTTTGTAAGGTTTATGCAACTTAAAGTATCATTTATGGAATTGCATTAAATTAACTATTGCCATTTATGAAATGAACCCAAATAGAGCTAAAATGAATTAAATGAATTAATTTAAATGGATGCAATCTGTGCTCATAATGCCAATGTTTTTGAATTATGTTCATTATTATTATTATTTATTATGATCAAATATCATTTTATTAGCATCTAAATGCTGAATTTCCATCAGGCTGAAATAATTGAATATGTTATCTGGCTACATAGATCCAATAACAGACTAACACTGTTGCTTTTTGTCTGTTTCAGTCTAGCTGATATTAAACCTTCTCCTACTTTCTTGAAACAGATTATTTGGATAAAATGAACTTTTTTTTAAATACCTGAGAGGGTCAATGTTAATTTTTTTTTTTGAAGAAAGAAAGACACAATGACTCCAAAAGACGTTTTAGCAACTATGATGTTAAAATCTGCGATCGTATTTCATCACCGCTTGTTTTCTGTTGCGGCGTCCTCTGATGCTGCCTTTGAGCGCTTGGCTTACCGTTCACCAACCGATGCATTCTCCAACTATTCAGCTCCTGCAACTCCCAGCCCAGAGCAACTTGTCATGAACGCAGCTCAGATTACTTTGTCATGTATTTTTATCTCTCAATAATGCCCAAACAAGTGGTAAATGGCTGCATTTATATGGTGCTTTTATCCAAAGTAATATATATTTACAATTTGGGGTTCAGTGTCTTGCCCAAGGACACTTCGACATGTAGACAGGAGGAGCTGGGGATCAAACCGCCAACCTTGTGATCTGTAGACAACCTGCTCTACCACTGAGCCACAGCCACCCCTAAGTGAATTTGTGCAAGACTAAACAGATTTAGGATGCGTGAGGTCATGTGCACAATAAATCAGCTTTTTTGGGTTTTGCTTTTTTGTTCAAGTTCTCCTTTGAGGTATAAATTGTACATAATTTTACCTGGAGTTATAATAGTACAGTTAAAACAATACTGAGGGCACAGTGATGAATAGAGAATAAGTCAAGTACACACTATAGTACGTTTGCAGTAGGGAAGGAAGAAGGATTCCAAAATGTTTCCAAGTCTCATTGCTCTCATTAAACCCTAACCCTAACCCTAACCCTCTGTCTGTGCATGTCTATGTCTGTCCAATTGTCCGAACCGTGTTAGAAATGTACCCGGGCACTTAAAACACCTCGGTTTCCATGGATTTTTGCTTTGAGTTTGAGGGCTTGGGGACATTCCATATTGTTTTCCACACAGTTGAGTTTGCTAAATGAACTCACTCCATCTTACTTAGACTTTTCTGCCATACCCATTTCTCTCCCATTGATCAACTTCTTGCTATTTTGTTTTTTTAAAAATCTTTTCTTGAAATGTTCTGAAATGTTGGTGCTGGTGGAGGTTACGGGGCATATGACCAGTGATGTAGTGGTTAATACTCTGCCTGAATTCTCATGTGCCAGGCAGACCATTTTCTCCAGCGTCCAACATCCTTCATCCCTTTCTATATGCCTAAGGCTCGTAGTTGTACACCAAGCCCAGGTAAATAGAAATATTTCCACCTTCATGGCCAGTGCAAATTATGCCTTGATCATACCTATGCTGATTGAGTTGAGTGAGCTGAGTGAGTTGATAGGTGGAGGGGGGTCTTCGCCAAAGTCTTTTCCAAACCCTAACCCAGTCCAGTCCAGAGCCAAGGTGTTAAAAACAAATAAATCCTTACGACTCCATTTCGGTGTGTGTAAAATTTACAATCTGAGCGATTCCCCCAAAACAGCACCCTTATCTGCTCTATTCTGACGTCCAAACAGAAAGGAACAGTGGGAAGAGTGACTGCCCATGACATTTTCACTAGAGAAAAATAAACTAAGCCAGGACCGGCAAAACGTCCTCACTTGGGAGGATTTTCCTCATCTTTCTATTCTGTGCATTTGGTCCTCATAAGGATAGAGGAAAGATTCACACACACTTCCTGTATACACACTGCTGATCTTCATTGTGCCCCATGTTGGGAGCCTGGTACCTCCTGTGATTTGGTTACAGGGGGCGAGCAGATCACAGAAGATTAAAAAAGGAAAAGAGGTTCCCCCCATGTCGTCCTGTTGTTGAGGACGATGGTTCGGGCTCTAATGGACTCTATTAGCTCGTAGCTTTTCTGTCAGAATAGGCCTCTGGAAGCTCATCTCATGGAGCTTTTTTATTCCTTTGATTCCTTTTCTGTATTTGTTTTGTAGATCAGTGAGTCATTTGGATGTGAGATGAAACCAGAATGCCGCTGCCGGCAACAAATCATTTTTGAGGATGAACAGCGGAACAATGAAACGCTAATTTTCTCCGATTTGGGATAGAATGGGATGAGTCATGTCTCAGTTGAATTTCCTGTGATTGAGTTTTTTAATTGAGACGTTTCAAGTTGAATCAGTCCAATTCAAGAAAAAAGGACAAAGGAAAAGAAAGAAATATTTGATCTTAATATTAGTGTAGTGAATTATACACGCTTAATACACGTTGTGCTGTCTTTCTTCTTATAAAACAACATGGGTGTCATGCGCGGCAGAGCTGAGAGCCTATTTCCTCTTTGGTCTCTGGTTGCGTCTTTGCTGCTTCTATTTCCGTCTCCCTCTCAGTCCAAAGTGTCAGCTAGCACAGGAGGGAGGTGCCAAGCCGGTCTTTCACCGTGGGGAGAAACTGAGCGTTAGGTTGTCTAGCCAGAACCCCAGAGAGACGGAAGCCCTACAGGTACATGC
>CABFOQ010019657.1:4675-38458 GCA_900660455.1 Gephyroberyx darwinii
CACACACACACACACACACACACACACACACACACACACACACACAGACAGACAGCTGTAAAACAGACAAAGAACGAAATGGAAATTGCAAATTGTTTCTAGACATAGTATAATTTCTGGATGCATTTTGAATTAAGCATTGCCCTTTCTATGCAGCATTTGAAGTAGCTTGTGCACTTTAATCACACTGTCTGACTTCTATCAAATACTAGGGCTGGTATTACATCACTGATCATCACATCAGGGTCCCACAATTATTTTAGTTAAGCTGGATAACACTACAACAAATACAATTGCTACTTGACAACTACTGGAAACAAATGCCTAAGCTTCTAATTGAAGCAGCAGAACCATCTATCAAGCAAATGACGGCAGGAAGTCAGAAGGCAGTAAACCACCAAGCATCAACAGTGACACTAACAAATACCTTAGCAAGCTCAAGTTAGCGTTACCTAGTAGGGGGAAAACATACTAATGCAAGCTAACGTTAAGTGGCTAGCCACCTTGCTAACAATGCGCTTATACCAATGGCAACACTACTTGCTACCGTTTAGCGCTCTTCGCAAACGTTGGTTTTAATTTTTTAAATGTCAGTTTGCCTCACCTACAAATACTTGTTTCTCGCGTGTTGGCATCCAGGTAACTGCCACTGATATCCTAAACACTTAACGTTGGGTCTGCTGGCAAAAGCTAATCAGGGGGATGTGGCCACGTTCTTGAGGAAGGCCGGGGAAAGGAACAGCAAGCTAACGCAAGGTACTTAGCAACGTCCACACAATAACCTACCGTTTATATCCCGTCCATTGGCCACTTGAGCGATATCCTTTTAAAGCGGAGCTAGTTTTTCCGAAATAAAGAGACAAATGGATAACTAGACATCTGTCTCCGCAGCGCTACTGTTTTTACATTCTCAGGAGAATGAGGGTCTGCTCATGGACAAATGTGATGTGCCCGGACTGACTGCGTCAAGCTAGAAAGACCTAGCATAACAAGAGTTAGGGGTAAGCGACTTTTCCCTTTCAAAATAAAAGCGCATAAGTTCACACTCAGAAGCAAGCTAAACAACTAGGCGTTTAATATTGATGCACCTAAATGTTTATGTGATATAACCAGTCAGTCAACAAGGCAACACATGCTATGCACCAATAAGAATGGGCATAATTTAGGGGGCAGGCATAAAAGTGGAATTCGGGGTGGATTTGACAAAATACTAAGTTGCCCAAGTAAAGAAAAGAATGACAAAAAGAAGTTGTGACTAGAGAAAACCTGTTTGTCTGACATCCTAATGGAGTAACATGCCACAGGACACAGGGATTTTTGCCTCTACCTATCTCAGTCCGTGTATGCCACTGCCATTATGTGTAAAAAAGCAAAATACATAGCCAGGAGGCATCAAGACGTGCTAGGACAGATACTCAGGTAAAGCAGGGACAGTGGATGAATTGGGAAAGTGTAGAGAAGAGGAAACCTGGCTGGAGGAATATGTGGCGTGTGGAGGCGAACCCAATTAAGTTCATTATAGAACCAATCTATGATGTGCTTCCCTTTCCCCAGAACCTCAGCCAATAGCTAGGTGAAGACCCCGCATGGCCCTTATGCTCAAGCACAGCTACGCACAGGCATATTCTGTAAAGTTGTTACACAAGTCTCTCCCACGGACGATACACTTGGTGACATAATCAGGTGTTGAAGGGTCTAGCGGCTGCACTTGAGGGTGAACAAATAGAAACTCATTCTTCAGCTACTAGGAAGGGAGATTCTAAAATTGGCTTTGTCAGTGAGGGAGAGCAGGTTAGGAAAGAAGCACAAAATTTGGACTCTAGGTAATGTATGGCTGATATCAGAACTGAGTTTGACAGATTGTGACACAAACTGACAGTAATTTACATTTTAAGGCTGAACTGTACTATAGACTAAGACTAGAGTTTGCATGACATTAACAGTTTACACAAAATAAATACTTATTTTATTTTATTTAGTTCTCGATGGTAAAAAGACATTAGGACAATTTCCAGAGGTTGCAACAGAATGTTTGGACTGTTACTGGGTCTGGTTCTTGATTCAGCATCGTAGTCTGGCCTGGACTCTCAGGGGTGTGGGTTCGATCCTCAGTAGTGTCAACTGTAACTTGAAAGTCGCTTTGGATAAAAGCATCTGCTAAATGACTGTAATGTAATGTAATGTGGTTCAGCATCGTTTTACTATTGCATAATTAGTATTGGACACACACAGGCAAAAGTATTTTAATGTGATATTGATATTCAACTTAAGGTTTGGGTGAAATAAGTAATTAATTGGTTTATTATAAAAGGAGTTTGACATTGGCATTTGAGACATTTAACCTTTTTGACATTTATTGACAATATTTCAGGGAAGTCTCCCCATGCTAAAAGAAAGACCTCAAATTATCTTTCTTTATTACCTCAGTGAATCAAGGGCCCCTTCTTATTGATAAATTGTGTTTCTGCTGACAATTACACTTCACACATACTGAAGTACAGTTGTCCCATAATTGCAGTGAACAATGCCCACTAGTGTATAATTGCTATAATAAATGATTGAAGTGAATGATGACACATATCATAAACTACATGGATGCAATTAAATATTTACTAACAAATGACTAACATGTAAACCTATAAAATGTCCTAGAAAAAAGACTGAAACACAAAATCCAAACCAATGCATGTGTATTGTCAGAAGCAAATGAGTTAAACCGGTTTGAGCCACTACCTACATAGCAGGAAACTGTCCTGTATTTTCTACTGTGACCGCCTGTTGCCAAAATCAGTGTACGGCCTGTGGTTCGGGACTTTTATTTTGAAAAACGAGACCGCGAGTCTTTCTTTTTTTCTTTTGCTAGCTTGTCACTGGTATGGTGCCCTAAATAGGATATTTCGACTTCAGAATGACGTTTAGAAATCTTTAGTCGAAAATTAAGTGTCATTATTACAGCCATTATTTTTAGGTGGCGCAAATAAAATACATTTGTGCAAACACCAAACCCAAATTTTGTTTCTGGAGATATTTCTAATGTACAGTCGATTCAATGCTGTCAAAATGAATAGCAACCAGTGATGCGCTTGTTTTCCTCTGTTTGCTGTAGAGCTCAGACAAACCAAAGGGACTGTGTGGCAAAGAGGGGCGGGCGCCTTGATCCGAAGACGGAAAGGGGCGGAGCGGCCCCCCGGGTGCTGGCTCTGTCTGTACGCAAGCTGTGCGCCACACCAAACACGCATAACGCAAACTTAAAATGAAAACTCCAGAGACCAGCCCTCCGGTTCCGTTAACTGTTCCAGTTTTGATTTACATGCTTAAGGTATGGAACCAGGGTATCATCTGCCTGCACACCTGAGAAATCAGACAGATAAGAAGTTGCACCTTTCTCCATCTTACGAAGGCTCGAGCTTCCGCCTACCTGAATCATAAAAACAAACTCTCGAGGGGTACATGAGATAGGTCTGCGGTAATTTTACAGCAAATGCAAAAGCATCCTCACACCCTGTATCACAGTGTGGTTTTGCTTTGCATCCGCTGTTCCAGTCCAAGGAGCTGCTTCAATGTGTTATTAGCGCTGAGCAGGTGATTGGCTGTCGGCTTCCCTCCATGCGGAAACTGCACAACGCCGGGGAGGTGTGTGTGTCTGACTGACGTTATAAGAAAAGCAGTTTTCGGTGGCTGTAGTTTTTTTTTTTTTTTTAAAGAAAGTGGCACAGAGCTACTTTGTGCTGCAGTGGAAAGGCGAAAAGACATTGTTGTTATTATACTTTGTTCGGTTGTGTCGTAAATCACGTACAATTTCCGACAGCATTGAAGGTAGCAGAAAGAGGAACGATTGTAGCTGTTCAATTTCCCTCTGGCAGCAGGGGAAGGAAGTGGAAAGGTGTTGCTAGTATTAAAAATGAAAAGCAAATGAAAATAACTACAAATTCTGTACATTCCCAATGGCATAATGACCTAATTAATAGTTAAAAAACAATCTCAGCTCATGGCTCCCTAGTTGATCAGATGTCTTAATCTCTTCTACAGAGAATACAGTAACATTTATACAACATTGCTCTAAAAGCTCCTACAACATTGTGCTTTATTAAACAAGTGAAAACTTGCATACTGCTAGTTACAAGCTTGTCAGGCTTAGCATACAATTCCTAAAACGATCTACAAAGTAAAGTTTGCAATGTGGACAACTATAAAATCTTGTCTTAACCCTCTAGACCCCAGTAGAATTCTACAATGTTGCTGCAGTTCACTGAGAATTCTGGGTTAAATGAGCATTTTCTTACTCATTACAAACAAACTCTATTTAAAAAAACAAAAAGAAATTGGTAATTGAAAGCTGTTTTAATTTTAAAGAGTACAATTTCCTCTTTAGTTTGGTACCAAACACATGGCAAAAGATGTATGTACAACTTTCTTCAGATGGTACAAAGAAACTTTATTACTTCATTGGCATAACGGTGGAAGTTATCACATACTGTAAAACCAGTTTACACAATGTATGATTTCAAAAGTCAACTAATCATATCCTATAATCAATACTATTTATTTTTACTTGTATATAAATATTATCTATCTATCTAAAAGAAGAGAGTCTCTTCAGGTTGAGATCACTAGTATATGATCCACAACATTTCTAGATTTGACAGTATGACAATAAAACGTCCCTCTTATCTTAGCTAACGCTGGGCTTTCGAAATACAAGCGAAAACACCCTGTACTTCACACAGAGCCATAAAGAAGTTTAATAAGATCAGACAACAAAAGTCATCAAACTTATACGGCGAAAACTCGGCATAAACTGGTCAGTCGCCCGAGACTGACTCTTCGATGCACTCGCTCCCGGGAAACAGTGTCCCTCTCCGGCATTGGCAACTAGGTAGGTCCCACTATGTAATAAAGTTGATTTGTGGCTTGTTTTTATCAAACAACAAAAAGCGATTTAAATTTTAAAAAAAAACTAAACTCACAAGGTCATCGTCACTTTCCATGATACACAGCTTCCATAAGGTTGTAAAACCGGGGACGCTAGGCGGTGCATCCATTTGTAGGACTACGGCGATAAGAAAATTAAACCCAGAAAAACTACAAAAATGTCAACGTACGACCAACATTTTCCGGTTCCAGTGACAACTTGAAGTATATATAAAACAAAGTTCAAAACTTTTTTTCTGTTTTTAATGCTTAATGATTGGAAAATGACGGGCGCTCTTGGGCGCTATAGTGAAATATAGAACGGGCGCCCCCGAGCGCTAGAGGGTTAAACTAGTGCTGGCTTTTTCTGGGATTAAGCTGTTTGCCTAAATCTACTGACATTTCCCAGTTCCTAGCTCCCCTTAATTTCCCTGTTATTCTTGCCAATAACTGCCTCTTTCCTAATCTGCTGTTCCTTGAGGACCAAACCAATTTTACCAAGTGTATCGTCCTTCGGAGAGACTTCTTTTACAATCTCACAGAATATGCCTGTGCGACATGGTGGCGCAGTGCTTGCCTGCCTGCCTCACAGCAAGAAGGTCCTGGGTTATCTCCCGGGCCTTTCTGTGTGAGGAAAATGGCTGCCCACTGCTCCTGGCTGCCCCTGGAGGAAGGACAGCAAGTATGGAAAAAATGCAGAGGACAAATTCATTCGGACACCCTCCCCGCATGTGTGTGTCTTGTGTTCGGCGGTCACTACCCCTTGCATGCGTGTGTTGTGTGTGTTAGTGCATTTGTGCACCCGTAATGTAATAAATGATCTTCTGAGTGTAGCTGTACTTGAACATAAGGGACATGTGGGGTCTTCACCTAGCCATGGTCTGAGGTTTTGGGGAGAGGGAAGCACATCATAGGTTGGTTCTATAATTAACCTAATTTGGTTTGCCTCCATGCTCTACAACTCCCTCCAGCCAAATTTCCACACTTTCCCAATCCATACACTGTTCTTGCTTTGCCTGAGAACTGTCCTGCTTATGTACTTTGCTCAACTACCATTTTCCTTTTTTGTGATTGTGTTGCCTTCCTCCACACAGGTTCACCTGTATTAAGCCCTAAGTCCCCTCAACCCCCTTGTAGAACTTGTCCTACAATATCCCTATGTCTTAGTGCTGACTGTTGATTTGCCTCTCTGGGTTTCCATTTTCACTCTGTTACCAAAGTAGGTACCACACTTCTAAACTCCTCTATTAAGCTAGACAGAGGTGACTCAAGAAGCAACCTCCCATACAATACTACACTACAAAGCATGTGGGACTCCAAGCCATTTATTAACATATGAGCAAATATAGGTATAGGTATATACAGTAAATATAGCTATTTCACATATTGTAAGAGGCCATATCAGCTGGGGCAAGAATCCAAACTGCAGGCATCACAATTCTAGCTTATCAGGTAGCATTGACTTCTCTACAACTGACCACTGATCACAACTGACTGGTAAAACATGTTCAGCATCCTGCCACATCACCTGAACCTCCTCAGAAAGTACAGTCTGCCATGTCGTTTTTTGTGTTGCCATTGGTGTTTCTTAGGCCATTCAAGTTTGTACCCCAAGATACTTGTAAGACTGGACCACCTTCACGCCGTCCCCTGAATGGCGACACGTCCTGGTTGTACCTTGGTCCACAACTACCTCCTTGGTCTTGTTGGTGTTGAGCTTAAGGTGGTTCAGCTGACACCACTGACTAAAGTCCCCTGTACTCTGACTGACAACTGACAAACTGTGACCTGAGCTTCATGCCCAACAGGAGGGGCTGGATGGTGTTGAACACACAGTAAAAATAGAAAAACAGGATTCTCACAGTGTTACCAGCCTTATCCAAGATGGGAGTACGGTGGGTTTAGCAGGTGGATGCTGGCATCATCCACCCCAATATAGGCCTGGTAGGCAAACTGCAGGGGGTCCAAGGATGCTCTCTCAACAGCGGTCTGAGATGGCCAAGGACCAGTCTTTTGAGGGACTTCATAACATGGCATGTCAGAGCAATGGATCTGTAGTCATTCAGATGCATTTTTGGGCACCGTGACCCAGCAGGATGTTTTTAACACAGGCACCATTTGTAGACTCAAGGACAAGTTGAAGAGTCTCTGGAGGACCTCTCCCAGCTGGTTGGCACACACCTTCAACACCCTGGACTGATGCCATCCGGGCCCACAGCTTTGCAGCCTCTCCAATCCCCTCCTCACCTGGTTTGTGGTGATGACCAGGCTGGGGGGAGGGCCAAGGGTGATGTTCTCAGTGTCATCAGTGGACAGGGCAGACAGGGTAGGAGTGGAGAGGGCTGTATAGGGAGGGGGTGTGGGGTGGTGTGGGCTACACAGTGCCAGTTAAAAAAACAGGTGCCCCCAGGGACCTGACAAACAGACAGCTTATAGCCAGTGATCTTCCTCATCCCTTCCCAGTTATCCCTGGTGTTATTTTCTCCCTGATGTCCTTCCCCTGCCAGATCATCCTCTTGAGCTCTTTCTGAACCCACGTCAGCTCTTCCCTGTCCTCAGCCCTGAATGCCATCTTTTTGGCATTCAAGAGGTCCTTGAAATTTCTAGTAACTTAGGGCTTGGTGTTGGGGAAACAAACAAACAGTCTTAGTGGGGATGGTACAGTCCACACATAAGTTGATATAATCCGTAATGCAGTAAGTGAGACCCTTAATATTATCCCCATATGACCCACACAAGCCTTTATGTTATCATTCAAATTGGTAAGCAACTTTTTTGTACAAGGTGCTGTTGTAGTCATATCGTCCATGTAAGCAAAATAGGTGGAAGGTGGGCCCTCCATGTAGTCTTTCCCACCTACAACCCATTTTGATGCCTTAATGATTATTTCCATTGTTATAGTGAACACCAAAGAGGGGATTGTGCACCCTGCCAATATACCAACTATATAACTGGGTATCTTAGCAATAAGCTCCAAGCACGTTTAGAACTTTAAAGAAACCAAATGCTGCCCACAAAAGGTTGTGTGGAACAGAGCCAAAAGCATTATATAATATAATAATAAAGCACCATATCCAATAATACAACATGCAGGTCTCTTTTCTCTTGTTTAGCTAATTGAATTTGGTGCGAAATCATGCTTTTGTGTTCCAAGCACCCAGAAAAAATTTGCTTTGTATCTTGCCTCCTCTCCTTAACTAGTCATTCTATTTCTTGCTGTCATCTATTTTTTTTCTCCAAACCCATTTACTCCATATTTATAGATATTATCTCCCATTTTGTCTAACTTATTCTCAACTGTACCTCTTAACTATCTAGCACCAATGTAGTTATCCCTGGTCCTGTAGACCAGTTTAGATTTAGGGCCCGGTCACACTAGGCCCGGTTGGCTTGAAGAGGTTCGAGCAGTTCGAGCGATCACACTAGTCAAACGAACCGGGCATTGGCCGTCAACCGTGCCCGGGCACGGTACAGATGGCCTAGTGTGAGTGCATCCTTAATGTAACGGGGGGAGAATCTTCCTTCTGTTGCACCCTTGGGGAGAAGCCAGGGTTCACAAGCTCATTTTGAAGGCAAAGGATTGCAGGATTGCAAAAAACAGTACTTTTACTTGCTTACACTACAACTGAAACTTATTTTTAGAAATCAAATTTCAGTAGGACCTTCGGCAGCCTCTCTGGATGGTCTCCCCCTGGACTGTAGAAGCCACTCTAAAATATTTATCAGCCCACTTGGCTGAATGGTAACACCCTCCAACTGGGGAATGTAGTCCTTTTCATAGGTTTCTCTGTGGCAGATAGCCCAGTCTGCCACACCCCCTGGTGGCTGAAGAATGAGTTTCTCTCAGTTTTGGCAGCTAGGCCCTTCAACACCTGATTGTGTCTCCAAGTCTATCATCTTTGTTTTAGACTTGTTTTGCAACCTGATAGAATATGTGTAGCTGTGCCTGAACAGAAGGGACAAGTGGGGTCTTCACCTAGCCATTGATTGAATTTTAACATTTGGAACTTTGGAACTGCAATAACCAAATGCTAAATACAATTGCTTTTCATGTTTTCTTTATATTTTTTTTATTATTAAGTTCCCCCTTCTCCCAATGGCCGTGGAATGCATTCTGGTCGACTCCCAAGATGAAAACAGGCAAACACATTCACAAAAGAATACACTCCTCTACAACATCAGGAGCGTTGGTGCTCATCCAGGCTCTTGTCATCTCTCGCCTGGACTACTGCAACTCTCTCCTTGCTGGTGCTCCAGCGTCTGCCATCAGACCTCTGGAGCTTGTTCAGAAAGCTGCAGCTCGTCTGGTGTTCAACCGCCCCAAGTTCTCCCACACAACTACCCTTCTCTGTTCTCTACACTGGCTCCCTGTAGCAGCTCACATCCAGTTCAAGACCCTGGTTCTAGCCTATAGGGCAGTGAAAGGAACAGCTCCTTCTTACCTCCAGGCTATGGTCAAGCCTTACACCCTCGCCCGACCACTCCGCTCTGCTGCCTTGAGGCAACTGTGGCCGATCTACACGGTCACGGCTCTTCTCTGTCCTGGCCCCACAGTGTTGGAATGAACTCCCCACTGATGTCAGGACAGCAGAGACACTGCCCATCTTTCGCCACAGGCTGAAAACCCACCTCTTCAAGAAACACTACCCTGACCCTTCCTCTTAGCACTTGCCCATTTGTCTTCAATTATTTGTCTGTGCTCGTGTAGTAACTCTTGTTTATTAGCGCTTGTTTATTTGATTTACTTATTTGTCTCATTTGTTTAAATAAAAAGTAGGTAGCTAACTTATTGCACTTTTACCTTAGCACTGGTTTTGCTCTTAGATGCTTGTTTAGGAAGGAAATGCACTTACGATTTCTGGTGACTAGTAGTTCTCTTGCCTACCTATGTTGAATGCACTTATTGTAAGTCACTTTGGATAAAAGCGTCTGCTAAATGACTAATGTAATGTAATGTAATTTCTCACTCAACCAGACTATACCCAATGGATTCATTTATATGGACAAATGCCCTGATGGTAAGGGTGGTGGTATTGCCGCTGTTCATCGTGTCCAAGACATCAAAACCAGTCTCTTTTCCTTCCCAGCTCCATCCTCATTTGAATTCCTGGCATTTAGGACGCACTCACATTAGGCCATCCGAACTGCGCCCGGGCGCGGTTCACTTAACCGTGCCCGGGCCTGGTTGAAGAGGTGCGCTCCGGCACGGTTCACTTGCATTCGGGCTAGTGTGATCGCCAATCATGCCTGGGCACGAATCGCGGACATGTTAATGATGCGACTGTCCCATAAAATTGATGATTTATTGATGAACGTGAATTGTAGTGGGGAGTAAAGCCGCAAATTCCTCCGTCAACGTCAGCTGCCTCCGTAAAAATCTTCTTATACATGCAGCACGATTAACTGAAAATCGCTGCGTTGCATAATCGATAAATCTATACGCATGTGAGAGAGCCGTGAGTCACCGCACCCAAAGAGACTCAATCCTTAAACTCTCTGGCCCCAACCCTTGGTAACTGCTGTCATCTACCATCCCCCCGAAACCCATCCCAGCTTTCCTCTCTGACCTTTCAGATTTCCTCACCCAACTCTGCTCTATTTAACCTGCCATCCTGCTCCTCGGCAATTTCAACATACACATTGCACCTCATTCATGAAAGGTGCGTACAATCAGATTTGATCGTAAAGCATTCATACAAACGTTTCTACGAATATAGTTGGATTCATCATTTTATTCGTAACTGAATTTTTTCGTTGGTACCATCAAATCCTATGTGTGTTCGGAAATGTGTTTGTGTTTGTTCGGAAACATGCGGGAAGGCTCTTAGAACAGCTTATTCTTTATGTAAAATCAATTACAGTAGTGCCAAACCTCAACAACAACAAGATGTTGCAGTGGCCTTGTAGAAAAATAAGACCTAATAGGCTGAAATGGCATATTTGCCAAACTGTCCTCATTTATAACAACACAAGATTATCCAACTTGTAATGGGTTGATCACATGGACTGGAGGCCTTACAAATACAATTACATAGTCCTACCATCTGATGAAGATGCAGCCTGGATCTGATCTGTGTTTAACTCCGATGCTGACGGGACACCCGACAGTGAGGTCTCTCCTATTATTCATGTTGGATAGCGCCACAGTGCGCTGCCGTCCTCCTGTGGCTGATAATATGCGTCTACTTCTCCTTATACTTTTTTGCAATCTAGTTTCATGTCGAACCATCTTTTTACCACAGCAACGGTGTGTGTTTCTGCTGAAACAGCGACGGCGTTAATAATTTCTTGCCATGCTTTACTTTTATCAGTTCTTGTGACTCCGCTGCTGATGCTTCTGAAACTCAGTTGTTTTTTTCTCATGCACGCATGCGCGCAACACTTCCATTTCCAAGTTCCTCTTTTCCCCTGGTTTACTTGCACACAACCCTTCAGTTTGCAGCCTTTTACGGTGTTGAACAGCGTTTACCTATGCAAATCGGCTTCAACAGGCACGCGCATCCAATTTACGAACAATTGGCATTCATCAAATATACACCTGTTTTACGAACAATTCAAGGTTTCCCGCACGTTTTCCGCACAATTTACAAATAATTTCTGAAAACTTTAGTGAATGAGGCCCATAGACTCCACTGATTGCAAAACAGCCTCAGAATTCATGGAAATCCTCAACTGCTTCAACTTCACTCAACATGTCAACTTCCCCACCCACAACTGCAGACACATCCTGGACCTGGTCTGCTCTACTGGAATCACCATACATCACTCCTCTGGCACTGACCTTACCATCTCTGGTCACCTGGCCATCATCCTGGACACTAACAACCCAAAACACAAACCCACCATAAACCTCTGCAACATCAACTCCATCTCTCCCTCCTCTCTGTCAGCCTGCATCTCAGAGAAAAATGTCTACGTCCATCCCCCCTAAGGACCCCACCCCCACTGACCTGGTCAACCATTACAACAACACACTCTCCTCCTGCTTTGATCAGCTTGCACTCATCATAACTAAAACAGTCTCTTTCTCTTTGCTCCATGGTACGCCCCTGAACTCCGTCAGATGAAATCACAAGGATGCCAACTTGAATGACTCTGCAAGAAAACCGGTTTCACAGTACACACCCAAGCCTACAAAGATTACCTACATAAATACAAGGACGCCCTCCACACCTCCCGCTCCACCTGCTACTCCTTTCTCATACAGTCTGACTCCGGTAACGATCAAACCCCAAGACCTTATTCTCCACAATCACCAAGCTCCTCAAACCTATGGACAATCTCTCCCACTCCTTCACAGTCGACAAATGTAACTCCTTCCTGTCATTTTTCAGAACAAAAATAGAAACCATCTACAACTCGCCACTCCTGCATCTACCCCCTCTGATTCTGCACCCATCAACCCCCTTCTACCAAACCAGGCCTTTTCCCAGTTTTCCCCTATCTCCCCCTCTGACAGGTATGAAGACTGCCACCTATGCACTGGACCCCATCTCCTCCAATTTTGTCAAATCCTGTCTCCCAACTATCAGCCCACTCATCGTCACAGCAATAAACTCCTCCCTGTCCACCAGCTCCTTCCCCCCACACTCAAACTCGCTGCTGTCACCCCCATCCTCAAAAAGCCGGGTCTTGACCTACACATCCCAAATAACTTCAGACTCATCTTCAACCTCCCTGTTCTGTCAAAAATACTGGAACTTGTCATCGCTTCACAACTCAAAACCTACCTGACTTCCAATCACCTGTCAGAACCATTTCAATCCAGATTCAGATCACTACACAGCACATAAACAGCCATCCTGAAAGTCACCAACGACCTCCTCCTCTCCTCAGATGCCGGCTTCCTCAACATCCTCATCCTGCTCGACCCTCAGTGCCTTTGACACCATCAACCACTCCATCCTCCTCACCCGCCTCAATACCTCCCTCAACATCAGTGGCTCTGCCTTCTTCTGGTTCAAATCATACCTCTCCGGCAGACACCAGTACATCAGCATCAACATAGCGCGTCGACCATCCCTCTCCTTCTCAGCTGCTGAAATCTACATCTATGCATTCATCACTTCAAGACTCGACTACTACACTAGCATCCTTTCTGGCACATCCACCAAATATATCCTGAACTCTGCCGCCCATCTGCTCACTAAATCCTGCACCAGAGACCACATCACCCCTGTCCTCCAAAACCTCCCTGTTCAACAAAGAATCCATTTCCAACTGCTCCTCATCGCCTATAAAGCTCTGCACAACCTGGCTCCCTCCTACCTCACTGAGCTCCTTCACTGGCACACTCCTTCCCGCACCCTCTAATATAGCGACGCAAACCTCCTGACCCCTCTAACTAAAACCAAGCACCGAACCTGGTGTGACAGGGCCTTCTCCATCGCTGCTCCCTTCCTCTGGAACTCTCTCCCCAAACACTCATTCCCCTCCTTCAAATCTTCCCTCAAAATTCACCGTTTTAAAATTGCTTTTGTCTGAAATTTTGTACCTTTCCTAATTTTCTTTTTGCCCACATTTTTCTTTTTCTCTCTATTTTATTTTAATCTTGGTTGTGTTTTTATCCTTTGTGATTTTAATGTAAAGTGTCTTTGAGTACTTAGAAAAGCCATAAATTAATATTTTTTTTGTTCTGTGTTACAGCTGAGATTACCCTCACAAGAACAGGTTTCCAGCACCACCAGCTCTTGTGACCCTAGCACTGAGAGGCAAACATGGCAGCAGACCATAATGGTAAAGCATGGTAAAACATAGAGGCTTAGGACAAACTTGGGACTACTGGCCAAAATAGGGGCAGTCCTCTAAGGAATTTTCAACAGTGGGACAACACCACAGATGATTAGCATGATCTTGTTTATTCAATGAAACTATGGAAGAGAATGGTTTTGCCCAGAAACAGATATTTGACAACTTAAATACTACAGGAGAATGGATGTGTTTGAACATGGAGAGAATTGATGAGGCAGTGTGATTGGTCAAAGGTTTATGATAAATGTGGGTAAATGGGGGCAAATGGGGGCTAGATCAATCAGGTGTGGTGATGAGATTAAACTTTGCTCAAAACTGCATCCTACAGAAACAGTGGAAGCAGGTTGGCAAATTTAGTAGGGCAACCCTTCAACTGGAAAGCCCAGGTTCAATAAGCAAGACACTGAATCCTTACCAGCTCCAGAGTCACTGTTCCTGCACATTGACCTCCCTGTGAAGGGGGGCAAGTGAATAAGACAAATATGTCCTTTAGGGATCAATAAAATATCATTGAAGAGTAACATTGGGAGATACTTTTTGTACACCAAATCTAAGCAGTTTGAGATCATAGGACTAATAAATCAAAACCCAAATGGAGTAAAATAATATAGTGACCCAATATAGTTAGACAATACCTCAAACTATAGCGTTGCACAGCCATTGACAAGCTGAAGTACAAAGAAATACAAAGACCAAAGACCCACAATCAACTTCTCCAGTCAACCTGTTTATTTCTTATTTGAATGCATCAACTGAAATTTAATTAATAAGAAAAGCAATACCTTAAGATTGTGAAAGAATATCTATTTTCAACATTTTTCCAATATCTGTACAAGATACTTATCAGTATATCAAAAAATGCAACCTGTAATCTTTTAATGCACCTGTGGGACCAAGATAAAGCAAAATACATTGCAAAATGAACATAACTATCTCAAGTAGTCATACCACAGCCATAGGAAATACAAATGGATTAAAATGACCTATTTGATGTACATATATTTTAAAAGTGTCAACAAAGTTGACTAAAAACTATTTAAAAATAAGTGTCAAGTCAAACCTGATCCATCCCTTACTAGAGACATCTCTTATCGAACATCTTGCCCCATCATGCTTTGCTTGTATTCATCACACAGAATATTACACAACATTACACTAATTACACAGTTTTGTATTACAGATCATAGGAGATTTACAACCAACATCAAGGAACTATGGTTCTGGCTATTTTTGTGTATACAAATTTCAAGAACTCAAAATATATACAATGTCACCAACAGTTCAAAAGTGATACGATGCTATTTGCTGATGACATAAGTAAAGAACTGTTCTTTTGTAATGGACAAAAATACAAATCAGATTTAGCTAGTGATTCAAAAAAATGGATGTACACAATCAGAAATAAGGCAGGAAAGGGATTACAAGTTAGTTTAGTTACAATAATTCATTAGAAGGGTGTGTAAGGTAGAGGTTAAAGAAAAGGCAGCAATTACAAAGAGGGCCCAGCATGAGTCTGCTGATGTTCCTCAAGGAGGTGAGGAAAAGCAAATGCTTTGTCACATTCTGTGCATTCATATACAACTTGTCCAACATGACTTTCCTGGTGCTGCCTAAGAAGAGCCAACTGGCTAAATGACTTATAGCACATATCACAACGGTGCTCTCCAACTTCTTGTTCAGCGTGCATTCTCATATGCAAAGACAGATCTTGTGCTGTGCCTAACGTAATAGGGCACTGTGAACACTTAAACTGTTTTTCAGCAAATTGGGCTTTGTGTTGAACGGCCATTTTCTGACGATGCCTTCGCTCATGGTCCTTAAGATACCGCCTCAGGGTAAAAGTTTTTCCACAAAGCTCACATTTGAATGGCCTTTCATTTGGGTGGTGTTTATTTTGATGCTCCAAGAGACCACTTTTGGAGGAGAATGGCTTTGAGCAAACAGCACAGTTATATAAGTCCTCCCCAGTAACATCAACCTCTTCCTCCTCCCCCATTGCTTGATTATAAGTGACAGGGGACTTCTTGGTTGATGGATTTGAATATTCACTATCTATTACTGTATGCTGTTGATGGGAACAGTGGTGCTGGCGGAAAGCATCACTTCCCAAAAAGCTTTGGCAACACTCAGTGCATTCAAACTGAGTTGCTGCAGTCAGATGACAGTGCTCATGTTCTTCGAGCTTACATTTGGAGAGAAATGTCAATTTGCAAACTTTGCATTCATAGGCATCTTCAGAATGTACTGAAAAATGATTCATCAATTCAATGGCGGTGGTAAAATGCAGATGGCAAATTGGGCATTTGAAAACATGTGATGAATCTCCTCCGTCTTCTCCTAGAGCACCACCTTTAATTTCTGCTGCAGTATCATCACCATGTCTCTTCAAATGGCTGAGGAAATGCTGAGAAGAGTAAAAACCTTTGTTGCATTGATTACACTGGTATACACTGGGTTGTGATACTTGATGGGTGGCCTTGTGCTTTCTGAGATGAGAGCCATGCAGGAAATGCTTATTACAGTCTGGACAAGAATATTGTCGCTCTTTGGCTGCCATGCAACCATGTTCTGAAAGCTCCTCTGGGTCTTTGAAGCGGTCATTGCAAATTCCACAGCGATATTTAAGTTCTTTTGTGACTGTTAAGGAGCATTCAGAAGGAGAGTTTTTCTGTTCTTCTGGTGAAATGAAAGGTGGGAGACTACCACCCGAGTCAGCATGACGTTTCCGATGCTCAGCGCGACTACTCTTGGAGGAAAATGTGCGATTGCATATGTCACATGGAAAATTGTCTTCACGGTGGGTGGCCATGTGTTCTGCCAGCTGTGAGGGTCCTGTGAAACTGAGGTGACATTTGGAGCAGCGATATGGACGGCTCTTGCCATGAGTATGCTTGTGTTTACGTAATGCAAAAAGAGACACAAAGCCCTTGCCACACGACTGACACTGAAATTCAGATTTATGCATTCGTTGATGCTGTTGCAACTGGGATGCCTGGAAAAAACATTTACCGCATTCTGCACATTCATGTGGCTTTTCACCGAGATGACATCGTTGATGATCTTCAAGGCTTTCTGATGTAAGGAATGTCTTGCCACAGACATGGCAGGGGAAGTAGGGTGCAGAGTCTGAATCATTGTCCTCACTTCCATCATTTTCACCTTTGCTGTCTTTATCACTTTCACTAGTGGCATTGACATTAATGCTAGATTGTTGTTCAGTATTCCTCTTTTCCTTTACAGTACCATCAATACCTTCATCTATGTGCTTGTTTTGATGCCTCATCCTATAGTGTCTAGCAAGTGATTTTCTGACTGAATAGCTCTTGTCACAAAAATGACAAGTGTATAAATGATTTGGATGGGCTTCACTGTAATGGTTACATAAAGATGGCCTTGTCCAAAACCTTTGTTTACACACTTTGCAAACAAATGGTCTGCTTGGGTCATGACATACTCTGTGGATTTCAAGCTCAGCCGAGGAGGTGAATGTCTTCAAGCAGTCAGGACAGTTATGAATGCCATGCATCTTCATGTGTTTTTCAAGATTTCCTGGACTGGCACATACCCGCCCACACTTCGAACATGTATTGCGTTTTTTCTCTTGTTCCAGTCTTCCATGGTCTTCTAAGTGACTAATGAGCATTAACCCATCTGTGAAACTCTTATCACATTCTGAACACTGGTACTGCACGGCTTTCTTCAATCTAGATGAGCTGCTTTGCTCCTGGTTTCCTGATGATTTCTGTGGTATGCCTTTTAAGTCATCTTTACAGGAGAAATTGGTCTGCATAACCCCTGTGCCAGTCGTTTTGGAACCTTGTTTGAACACTAGAACAGATTCATTCAGTGCTAAATCCATCTCTGTGGTTGTAGGGGTTATGGATTCCAGGTTATAATACCTCTTAGCAACATTTCCAAGTCCTCTACATTTCCTGGCATGATTACGTTGTAGATTTCTATTCCAGAAGCCTTTCTTGCATCTTTTGCAGGTAAATGGATAGTGTTTTGTATGTATACGCACATGGCCACTTAGCCCAGCTTTATTTATAAAGCACAAGTTGCAGTCTGGGCATGCAAAGGGTTTGTTCATCTCATCATTAAAACAGGTATCTTGGTCAAACAATAGGTTGCCATCACCACTCAGCTGTTTGTCACCTTCTCTCTCATCCAAAGGCTCTTCCTTGATGCCCACTATATTTGACAGATGTTGTTGTAGAGGAGCAGTAGACACTGGTGGCTTCAAAATGGTATCCTGCTTGTGTGCATTTAGAAAATGTTCTTGGAGCTGTGAAAACATCAAGAAACAGGAATTGCAGTAAGCACAAGAGAAGCCCTTTGGTGGGCTTTGAGAGGTGGACTGTTGGCTGGGATCAGGCAAGCTTGGTTTGGAAGTGCAACATTTTTTGTGGTTTTCAAGTTTGTCTTTAGAGAAAAACCCTCCGCACCAGTCACAGAGCACTGAGTCCGTTTGCTCTTCTCTCTGGTTGCACTTTGCTGAATGACGCTGCAAATAATCCCTCCGGATAAATCTCTCACCACAATGGTCACAGCCATATGGCTTCTCACCTGTGTGCAGGCGGGTGTGCACGCTCAACTGCCAGTTGGATCCAAAAGATCGGGGGCAATAATTACAGGTATATTTCTGCTTCTTAAAATAAGCCTGGGTCCTCTGTAGAATTCGATTTGTCACTCCAGAAAGCAGTTCTGACCCATTCTCTGTTGGTGGATTAGCACTCACTTGTAGGGAACCATTAGTTTCACTGGACACTAATCTGCATTTATTCTTCCTCTTATGTCTTTTCAGAGATTTTTCGTGAGAGAATGATGTGCCACAGCGGCTACAAGTAACTGATTTCAGAACATGGAGCACAGAGATGTGTCGGGACAATGTAGATTGAGTCGGGAAACTTCTTGAACAGAGGCTGCACTTAAATGTCTGCTGCTTTCCAATGGTCAGGCCATCCAATTTATTTTGCCAACCCTTTCCAACATCATCTAAACTGATTTTGGGTATACAGACTTCTAATCGCTGTCTTTTCCCTTTACAACGAGTCTGATGTACTTTAAGATAATCATACCTTGAGAAACAACTGTCACAGGCTTTACAGCGATATGGCTTGACTTCGGTATGTGTCAAAATGTGGCGTCTCAGGTTTCGGGATTTCATAAAAGTCTTTGTGCAGAATTTGCACTTGTATTCACCTTCACCGTCTGCTTGTGGCTTCTCTTTTGCTTCTCTGTAAACACCATCACAGAAAGCTTCGTGCTGCAAACACATTGACTTGCTGCCATATTTATGGTCACAGTGCATACATGCATATGGTTGCTCACCAGTATGTGAAACAAGATGTCTCAAGAGAAATGATCTGTACTTGAACCTTTGTGGACAGTGAGGACAGTTATGCTGAAGCATCCTTCCTGTTGCATTGGACTGCAAAGCCTTTTCATGGATCTTCTGGTTACTTTTCCGTGCAATGCTTTTACTGCAATGACCACCAGGAGATGATGAACTAGTGTTGAGGTCCGAAGTTCCACTGCAGTTCCGTTGATGTTGTGTAAACTTTGTATATCCAAAGAACTGCTCACATTTTGTGCAGCCAATCAATGAATTTGACTTGTGGCCATTATGGTGTTTTTTCAATCGATTTCTCCTTGAAAATATCCGTGGACAGTAGGAACACTGAAATGACTTCTGGCATTTATTATCTGTAGTACTAATGACTACATGTTTGGGTTCAGTAGCTGAACACTTCTCATGGTGAAGTTTGAGGTACATCTCTCTGTAAAATTGTTTTCCACAGATACTGCAGGGAAAAGGTTTGTCTCCAGTATGTCTATTCATGTGGCGAAGCAAATAGCGCCGACAAGTGAAATGACGTCTGCAAAACGGACATTGGCGTGAAGAGGATCCAGATATATGTTTTAGACAATGACTTCGTAGTGCTTGGGCATCGTGAAATACCTCTTTGCATAAGGAACACTGTGGCTGTTTTTGCCCTTTCTGCTCTTTCATAGATTGCAAGGACGGCTGCGGTTTTAATGGTGGTCTTTCTTTCAGCTCAAGTGCCTTCTCTTCACCACGTCTGTGTGAGGTTATATGTCTAAGTAGATATACAGGGTACTGGAACTGCATTGGACAGTCTGGACATTGAAGGAGCCCCCTTTTAAGATGTGACTTTCTGTGCTGAATCAATTCACCAATAGTTGGAAGAATCTTTTTGCAAACAGTGCATTGTATCCTTTTCTGGTGAACCATTTTATGAGCAATCAGATGGGCATGTTTCTTAAACTCCTTTCCACAGTGTTGCGGTCTTTCATCTTTGTGACTGTGCTCATGGTTCCTCAGTGACAATGACTTACTGAAACATTTTCCACAAAACTGGCAGGCGAAGGAAGGGCTGCTACTGGTTTCATTTGACGTTAAGGTATCCTCTTCAGTGTTTTTACTAATGAATTTTGTTTGTTTAGAGTTCGGGAAAAAACTTGCATTCCTGTAGTTGAACAATTTCCCAGTGTTTTTAAACAACTCATGTTTCTTCATATGCTTGTATTTCCCAGAGGCATGGCAAAAAACAGCTGGACAAAGACTGCATTTATACCGTTGCACAGGAGCAGTTAAAATTTGAGGCTGTTTTTTCTGTTTGTTTTCCTTGGACTCATCCTTTCCAGTCTTCATCCTTGCAAGCCGACGGTGATACTCTTTCAAGCAAGTGTTCTTAATATGTCTCCGTCTGTTAGCTGATAACGTGAAGGTAGCATGGCACAAGGGACACTGATATTTTTTGCCAATTTTTCCCTTGCCACCATATGTAAAGTCTCTGACACAGTCACGCAGATGTCGAGCCCTGTTGTAAGAGTACTTGAAAACACGTGGACAGAGGGGGCATTTATGTTTTCCTCTTGCCTCAGTCCCTTCCTTAACAGTTTTGTCAACACTGGTATTTTTGGTATACTCATTGAATGCAACTGTCTCATGCTTCCCATTGTGTACACTGTAACTGTGTTTCTTGAGTTGCTCTGTAGTGATGAAGCCTTTACTGCAAAAACGACATACATTCGTCTTGCAGACATCTACAAGCTTCACGCAACATTCAGGTAGTGTGGCGTATGAGCTGTTGTGTACCAAGTCCTTCTGCATTGTTGTTTCTATTTTGTTGATAGTAGCATCAGAGTTTTTAGCTGCAACTGTATGTTTCTGGCCCTGGCATCTACCAGGTACACGCTTGTGTCTGTGCAAGGTACTATTCTGTGCGAAATACAAACTGCATCCATTACACCTAAATGGTGTTTTGCCTGTGTGAGTTCGCATATGCTTGACATACATATATAATTTGTGAAATGTAAGCCTGCACTTTTTACAATTGTAATGGGAACGTCTGATTCTTTTCTTTTTTAAGGTAGAATCAAGAGAGAGCTGAGGGGCCTTATCAGTTACACCGCACAAATGCTTTTCTGCTAGTTCATTACTCATCAAGTAGACATTACAGGTCTGGCAAAGCTGGAATTTGTGCAGTGAGTGGCTACAATGGTGGTGCTCAATTAGATTATCTACATTTTGGGTAGTGAGTTGGCAGTCCGCACAGCGATATCCCTTATTTGTGGCATTTCTTGGTTCTACGGTCTTCAGAATAACAACAGGCTGCAGACGTTTCCTCATTTGTACAGAGCATTTCAGCTGAGATGCTTGTACCTCCAAATGGTTTGTCCTTTCATTGTCATGTCTGACCACAGAACCTTCTTCAAATTCAGTTTCATATTTTGTTTCGTCCGCTTCACAGAGAGAGTCTTCTCTTGACAGAGGTTCACCATACAACATGCCAAGTACTGATGGTTCTTCTTCAGATGTTGTATGCAACTCTTGAAATGAATCTGTTGTATTTTCAGGACGATCTCCACTAGTACCTGGTGATTCTATGGCCATTTGACTCTGTTGTGATGACTGTTCCTGATCTGGGAAAGAGCTTAAATTTGTCTTCTCTGCTGGACGTTTCCATTCCTTTTCAATGCAGGGATCTATCCCTGTGTTTGTGTTGTTTGTCTGTAAACATGATACTAAAGGATTAGAACCACTTTGCTCCTTATTTTTACTTTTATCAACACAATCAACAGGACCACTACAAATAATGCCCTGAGATCTACTTTTTGACTGATGCTCAGGGAACTGCAAACAGGATTCAACATCTTGATTGCTGCTTTCCAAATTGCTGTCATTTTCTGCAGACTCAACTACAGGGCAGGCTGCAGCTAAGGTACCTGTGTATTCCCTCAGTTTATGAGTAGCATCTTGATAAACTGATGCCTTGATACCCTGTGAATCTGAAGATTTAAGGGTAGATTGTTGCATTTCTTTGTCCTGATCATCCTTCCTCATAGTCTTATCTTGACTGTCCATGGAGATGAGACTTGGGCTTTTCTGCGTATCAAAACCCTCGTTTTCTGTATTTTTTCTTGTTTCTTTCCTTTCCTTTCCCTGGACTTCACCATCTAGGTCATCTTCTCCAACACTGTCAAATACAGCCATGCTATTTTGAGCAACTACAGTGGTCTCTTGGTATTTGTTTTGTTTAGGACATATCTGCTCTTTCCCATCGCCATCTGGAGCCTCCTCTATTGCATCGCCAGTTCCATGGCTACCTATAGAGGTGTCTAATTTTTTCCCTTGTATGAGAGCTCTCTCCTCTTCCACATCTACCCCATGTTTCTGTTTTTGACAACAGTCATGTTCTTTACAATCCTCTATACTTTTACTCTCTGTAGTTGTCACCATTTTAGAAGTGCCAGACAACTGTTCATTTTGTATGCAAGTTTTTACATGTTTCTCAACACTTTTCATCTTGCCCTGTGCACCATCTCCCATGTTTCCTCCTGCCTCACCCTGTGATAGACTTGGCAAAACTACTAAAGTAGTTTCTGACACATCAGGGCACAGATTTTCCATGGGAAATGACATATTACCAGTGGGCGTGAAAGGCCATTCAGAAGGTCCGTGTTTTTTAGTAACATCAATTTTAGGTTTTAGACCTGAATTACTTTTCATGAATTTACAAGAGGGTCTTGTTTCATTGACATCTGCCTCTGAGCAGCTACTGACATCTGAGTAGTCCTCAAATGGTGAAGTTAGTATTCCACAGTCTTGTTTAAGTTCTTGCAAATCTGCTGCAAAAGATGATGGAAAATGTCCTGATGTGGATAATCCCTCTGTGGAAAAATCTGGGATGTCGCTATTTTCGCATCTTGGCAAGTCATCTTTATCCATTTGGTCTCCATCAGCTTGCCATGGCATTTCACCATAGTAAACACAATCCGAACTACTAATACTGGAGTTTGAGTAAAAGTTTGTGTTGAAGTTTGAGTTTGTTGCAGGGGCTTCTTCTGATGCCACCATGTTGGAGAAGTCATGATGTCCAATGAAGTTCTCTATATGCTGGGACAGACTCCCCTCTGATTCTGAAGACCCTGTCAAGCTCCTTGGGTTTGATGATAAAGGCTGAAGGTTAGGAAAGTATGAATCCCAACCATGAGACATTCTCTGCAACGACTGGAAGCTGGGCGTTATATACTTTCACCCAATCCTGAAAACATACAGAAAGACTCAGTTATAATAAGAAACTATTGCATTATGAAGTTACAATAAATTACAAAATAAAATGCTTGTAATCATCAAATTAAAAAAAAAAAAAAAAAAAGGGTCTGACCTTCACTTGGTCATGCATGGACCGGATCCAAGCTGATGTGTATGAACATCTGCATAGCAACCTGGAAAAATAGGCATTGGGATTAATTGTGTAAATTATTTTGAAATTTATACAAGATTAGATTGAGATTGAGAGAGGAAGCAGATACATTAAATGAAAGGCTTTTATTCACTAAAGAGTGTGGCTAATTTAATTCTTGTCACTGCATTTGTAGATCAAGTTTGTAGGCAGGACAAAGTGCAGGCAAGTCAAGCGAAAAATATAAATAAATGGGGTGCGGCCGAGAGAGACAAGCTGGAAAGATTGGGTCGTCTGATGTGATACAAATAAAGGGGGCAGCCGGCCCATGAACTCTCTTCCTCCTGCCAGTGTCTCTGTCTGTCACATGCTCAGGGTAGCAACTATAACAGGGGTAAGCGGATAGAATGTTTGAACCCAGTGTGTTTGAACCCTATTTGATTCTAGGACTGCATAAAAACGATGAATCAATCCAAAAAAAAATTCAGAAAGAAATGATGCGGGGCATCCGTAAAACAATTAAATTTGCATGGCCTTGTTTCCAAATAATACATAGCTGGGGCAAGTGAAAATCTGAACCAATGGCCCAACCGGGCCAGTGTTTTTCCACTGGAATGTTGCAATTCCTGGGTTCTCTTGCCTCCAAACCATTTCCCCAAACAAATTCTCAGCTAGACTATAGAATATAATTTGTCTCGAGACAGTTATGAATGAGAGCACACATATTTGTATCCTTAAATTATACATAATTATATTATCTTTTGTTGTAGAATCTGATTTGTGTGGCAGCATACTCTCCCCTGCATGTTTCCCATTCCCATAATGTAGGGGAATCATGCCAATGACACTCGAACTTTACAACAGCAGGTATTTAAATAAATTAAAATGAATCTCTTAGTGATGATTTCTTTCAAATTTTGGAATAGGGTCAACCAGTATCTATCTGCAATAATTTACCAGTGCAATTATTTATTTCAGGCCCTGGTCATGCACAGTATCCCACAATTAATCCCACAAAATGACAAACAAAAACGCTAAGAAACACTGGCACTAAATGCCACCATACCTGGTGTTAAAAGTGTCCTCTGGCATCTAAATCTTGAATGATAGGAATCAACCCTGTGAACCTGTAAGAAGGAAATAATGAATTTAATGACTAAACATATGAGCAAAGTGTCTTATGAAATATATATTACCCATATTACATTTTTGCAGTGAACAAATAGCAGATAAATAAGACAAATACATATCAATGGGTATAAAACAATTACAGAAAATATGCCTGTAAGACTGTTGGGTGAGTCAAGCCTTGGTCAGGCTACAAGACTTAAATCTTGCCCAACAAGAGCAGTTCAGATTAAATGATTGTCTTATCGCCTAGTTGGAACAGCTTCCTGACAGCACAGCAAGCAGAACAAAGATGGGGCATCACACATATAAAGACAATCGATCACACATTCTATCACTGAAAAACATTTCCCCCATTTGTTCAGAACAGTTCCTTGTAAATACAATTATAAAATAGGTGTTCTATTGTTTCTGGCTCCATTGTACAGAGGCTGCAGTGTGCATTAACCAGGGGTGTTTTTAAGTCTCTCTACTCAAGTCCAAGTCATTTGTGACGAGTCTCAATTCAAGTCACCAGTCTTTCAGATTTCTCTGAATGCCAGTAAAATCTTGTAGGATACAAACAAGCTTTAATATTAATAATGACCTCTTATATATTTTCTTTCTTTCTGTATTTATAAAAGTATTTGTTACCCATCTCTGAGTTGTGCTCTTTGAAATTTCTTACTGTTTTAGACAATCTACACTAAGAATTTAGGAGCACAGGGGGAAAGCAGTGAATAATAATTCAAAAGTTAAATCAGAGAAGCCTATTGTCCCAATCAGAAAATATGAATGAGTAGGCCTACATGATGTACAGCATGTCTGACAATGCATGTCTATTTGCGCTGAAGCAGCACGCCTCCTTGTAGCTGGAGGAGTTAATTGAGTTATTTATTGATTGTTTCCATCAGAGTTAGGGCAGCTCATCATTACACATCCCTATTATCCATTAGGCCAGGGGTCAGGAACCTTTTCACCTCTAAGAGCAATATTTTTCCTTTTTATCAGATAGAATTTTTTAAAGAGCCACAGCAAAGTTAACACTTGGATGAGTAAAAAAAAAAAATGTATCAACGAATGTACTGAAACTGAGCTGTGTTAACGTTCCTGATCTTTATCTTCTCAATCTGATGAGCCACCATGAGTGCAGTCATGAACAGTTGTTGCTGGCAAAGCATTTTTGGATAATTTTATCCTTATTTGAGAGGTCATCAAACAGTTCTTTAGCCACACTAAGCATGCAGCCCTTCACATAGCCCCCATCTGTAAATGGTTTCCTTTACACACAATCTCCAGAGGACCAACAAAGCTTGCAGCATTCAGATTTATTAGTCCATGCTTGCAGTTGTCCAGCTTGCATTTACCGTTTAAGCTCAGATATTTTGCCAACTCACAGGCACGATGAAGTTTGAAATGAAAACTACAAACACAGTCCAGCAGGTTTTGCAGTTGTAATCACCCAGCCACATTTTTTTCAACAACTGGCAAACAGCATCAAATTAACTTTTTCATCCCGATCTTGGTCAAATTCCAAGGAGTGCGCCTGTAGCACGGGTTTTAAAGTCTGATGGAAATGTTCCGGTGCACCCAGAGACTCTGGGTGGCAAGCACTTCAATAACAGGGAGATATGGCAAGCTGCTTGAGAACTTGAGCAAATATGCAAGACATTAAATTTGACACCTTGTCAATATAAATTACTTTAGATAAACCAAACCGCAAGAAAAGGGTTATCTTATGCAATGGAACAGCCTGTGGAAAACGCGTTGATACGCACATAACAGTAAACAGGAACTTATTGCCTGACTTAAGGCAACATATCCTCAAAAAGACAAAAGAACAAATGACGAAAGAACCACCGACCAACATGTCCCTGAACACTGTTGTCAGTTTACTCATGAAGAACTGAGTTTATATCTTTATATGTCATTCCTTGACACTAGGGGACACAGTGATTCAGTGGCACCTCTTTCCAAAGCAAGAAACTGAAAAAAACAGAGCAAAAAAACAATGGCGGTGGTGAAAGATGCACAAATGAGACAGCAAGTGGAGTTGGCAGTGGCTTTGGTGTATTTAAAAAGGGAAAACAGAAAGAGAAGGAGATGGCATGTTTGTCCTCTAACCGGAAAAGGAGGTTGAACGGCATTTGGACCAATCACCGAAAAAGACGTTTGCCTTGGGGACTTGCACCGAAAACACCTAAAGAACTCATATCATTGCGCTGTTTTGTTCTTTTCTTGTTCTCAACACATCTTTTTGGTCAAAAAGTTCTACTTCTTTTTGAGTATACCGCCCGATTTAGTGTGTGGGAGTGGACCAACACAATCCACAATAACCCGCTCAAAAGACTCACCAACCACCGGATAGGATACAACAGGGCTGAAGAAATCATTTGATTTGGTTTACCTGCAACCTGACAAGTATTTGTATTGACAATGATGCATGTCTTCCATTAAGCCAGCCAGGCCAAAAGTGATGCAAAACACAGTCACATGTTTTGTTTACACCCAAATGACCAGCAAGTTTGTTATCATGAGCCAAACTCAGGATTTGATTTGGGTACATTGGAACCACAAATTGCACAACACTCCAGTCATCCTGACCAGACACATAAAGCGGCATCCATTTGCACATAAGAACACCACTTTGGATGAAGTATCCACAGGACAAGGTACAAATTTTCTCCTCAGAAACAGCACACAAAGTTAGAGAGTTAGATCTCTCTTCTGCTCAGCAACAAACTGCACTTGTGCCATAGACAGGCACTGACTATGACACGAGTTAAAGCACAAGCAGTAAACATGGGTGAACACCCACAACTACCTGACCTGTCACTAGGTCTGACAGTATGCAAGGGTACACCCAAACAATCCATCCCAAAACCTTGTACCCGGAAGACTAGAAGCAGCAGTATCTCTCGAAATGGTTACTGGCACCCTACTATGCTGCTCACCTGAGGACACAAAACCCTGCATAAGACATGGGGCAAAATCTTTAGGTTCAGACCCTTTTGGTTGGTTCCTAAATCCTGCTCACCAGCCTGGCAGCATTAGGAGTACTGGCTTTTGACGACACTACCGAACGTTGTGAAAAGTGGATAAGAACGTACTCATCAGCAGGAATTTGAGACAATTTGGACACTTTCTGTTTGTTTATGTAAGTAGCAAATCGATCTGGAAGACAATTTTTCAACTCCTCCATGACCATGAGTCACAGAGTTGATCAAATTCTTTTGCCAATAAACCTCAGGGACAAACTCATATGCTCTCAGAGTAGCAGCTTTAACCTGCTCATAATATAGACTATCTTCAGCAGACAAAGATGCATAAACCTCCTGTGCTTCGCCGGTAAAGATACTGCAGTAACCATGTCCAAATTTATTTAGGACACTTCAGAGTAGTCGCTACCTGCTCAAACAGAATAAAGTACTTTCCCATTAAGGGGTGGAACCAGACAAATGTTTTTACTTACATCAAACCCAGCATACTGCATAGCTGTGGCTACAGAGTGAGAAGTTACATTTAGTTCTAATTCTTAGCTAAATGTTAGTTTCTTGTTCAAGCCTCTCCATCTCTAACTCTACTTGCAATTCTTTTTCTTTTAATGCTAAATGTTGCATCTCAACCTCAAGCTCTTTAAAATGCAGTTTCGAACATGGGATTATGTTACCTTATTATGTACTGTTATACTTGGTTTTATAAGGAAATGAAAGACAGAGAGTATGTTTCTTTGTTGTTTGAGCTTTGTGCTTGAAACTATTTTGTCACAGTGTTCCATGATACTTCAGGAAAGAACAAATGAATGTGGACAAATGAATCAGTAAGAAGCGTGGACTCTTTTATGACCAGAGTAGTTACAGTGAAAACGTGGCCTAATTCCATCCCAGATATGCTTCATCTCCTGCGGTGAACTACAGGTTTCAGCTTGCAGTTCTGCTTCATCTCCTGCAGTGGACTACAGGTTACTGCGTGCCAATGCCAGCGGTAGCTATGGGCAGGGTTGGGCTTAGCCCACCCAAACGTGCATCTTGCCCACCCAATCAAAAGTTAAGAAAAAAAACATTTTTTGTTCAGCCAATGGAAAAATAGCACAGAAAATACCAGTACCATTTCTAACTTCTGATTGGGTGGGGAGCCTACAGCCCTCCAAAGTCACCCACTGCCCACCCCGTTCTCTTCCCTCTTCAAATTGTCCTGATTTCCGATTGGTTAGTGTGACAGTATAAAACTCGCTTATATAAAACTTTTACAGTGTGTTTGTCACAGGCGGTCAACACATGAGAAATTAGCTTGTAGAGAAAAACTTGAGTGCACTTTTGGTAGTAAATGATTCAAGATTTATGATTAATTGCATGTGTATTTGTTATTATCGGTTTGTTATTGTTTGCTGTAGTGTTACATTGCATTAGGAGCTTTGCTGTTGGTGGTTTTAGGTTAACGTTAACGTTACTTGGTGTTGCAAAAAAATAACTTAGACTGTTTAAGAATGAGGAACTGTTAACTGTTAAATGTCAGCGAAATTATTTGTGTGATCAGGCCTGGCCAGGTCAAGTCGTCTCCTGCCCTCCAACTGAAGGTAAGAGGAAGTGGTGGTTGGGGGTGAGAGAAACTGCCTGCCTGAAACTGTCTAACAATCTAACTGTCTAACAATCTGAGACATACATCCCCTGTTTGTGTCTAATGTTTTGAGACGTACAGCCCTGCCTGTAACTGCCCCTGTCTATCATGAGCTCTGATGTGTATAAATATACTGTGTTAGGAGCAGAAAGTTGCTCATTGCTGTGGGGACCATTGTTCTTTGTATGCTTGAGTCCATTTGCAAATGCCAGAATAAAATAGCAAGAAAGACAAGTTTGTTGTTGCTCTCCTTTATTACAGAATTTCCACTACAAACTTGCCGTTGTCTGCAGGACAGCTCATGTGGAGCAACCCGGACTCAGCGTTGACAGGAAAGCTGTGCACAGTCGGGGTTAGAGTCCCTGTCCCCAAAACCTCCTCTGACAAACAGAGCGAGAAGGGCGAACCTGAAGGGCTGAGGACGGAGCCGTGACACCGCAGCTATCCTGAACCTGAGACAAGGGAGCACATCAAGTTGCCTTTCTGGTAAGGTTATGTTATTTTGAGAGAAAAAAAAAAAGGTAAAGAGATTCTTGCACCGGGTGTATAACTGGCGAATTACTAGGGCAGGTCTGGGACCACTAGAGAATCTAAAGAGCTCAGGATGGGGTCTAGTAATAGCAAAATATCGCGAGACGCCCAGGAGGAGGAGACAAAAAATACTAATGGTCCAAATGCTCAGTTTATGGAAAAGAAATTTCCGGGCAGTTGGCGCTGTGGGTAAAAGAATGTGGTTTTCCCCTGGGAGGAAGTTTTAGTGCAAGACAAATGGCACAGTTAAAGGAAATGTTGGAACAGAAGGAACAGGAAAGTAATGGTGTGCATAAAAATATGACTAAAAAACAGCAAAGGAAACATCAGTCGTTTAAGGCTTATTGGAAGGCTTTTATGAAATGGCAAGGTGAATCTATGTCCAGGGACAGAGAAAGTGAGGCAGGGAAAGGTCAAACTAAACTGTCTCAGTGTCTGAAGTATGCAGATCCCAACCTGGATCCAGCTCCGCCACGACATCAACCACCACCACCACCTGAGAATCCAGTGGCAGGAATCTACCCCAGCCTGAACCCATTTGCTGTCCCAGAAGCAGACCATCCTCCGCCATATCACCCTGACGCTCAGAAAGCCCCTCCAGTGGAACCAAAAGACCAAGCCAAAACACCGAAGAAACCCACGGCCCCACCAGGAGTAGCAGAAAACTGGCTAACAGAATGGGTCCCACCAGAGATGCCTAAACTTCTTAGCCCTTTCACAACAAGAGGGGGGTTCGGTATGGGGGACCAGAGGCAGACTCAAAGGTGATCCAAATGCCAATGATTGAAGTAGCGGGAGGTACTGACGGAACAGCAATGTTGGTCTACCGACCATGGACAATGACAGAAATGAAAGAAGTAATGACACGGCCCAGAGTTTGTAAGACAGTTACAGATTGTGATCGCTCAATTCAAGCCAACTACTCAAGAACTGAGACGGCTCCTGATGTCCACCCTGGGGCTGGGGTAGGCCAGAGTGGAGGGAAATTTCCCCTTACAAGACATTATCTCCTGCCACGTTCTGGCACGAGATAACCTGGCCTACAATACACCTGTAGGCCAGCTGTTGGGGCGAATTGAAGCAGCCTATCCAATAAGAATGAACATCAGAAAGCTGGCAGAGTACCAACAGGAAACAGGGGAGAGTGTCAGGAATTTCCTGGCCCGGCTGACTGAAGCACATAACCTACACAGCGGCTTGACCGTCCCCGGGCCAACGACAGAGCAGAGCTGACTCCATGGGAGGCCCACTTGAGAGACCGCTTCCTAATGGGACTCCGAAAGGACATTCGGGACCATGTCCCCATACATTGCGTGAATTGCGATATCGGCAGACTGACGGACATTGAAAATCATGCTATTCATGCCGAAAAACTGTTCCAAGAAAAAGAAACCAAGAAAAACAACAAGGACCAACAACGTCTCCTGCTGGCCCAAATTGCGCTTTTGGAAGGAGCAGCTGGTAGGGGCAGAGGCAAGGGATGAGGCCAGGGTCGAGGAGGAAGAGGGGGACAAGGTGGAAGAGGCAGAAGGGCCAGAGGGAAACCCGGTAACAATGGAACCTGTTATGTTTGTGGTTCCCCGGACCATTGGGCCAGAGACTGTCCAAAGAAAAAAGAAGAGATCAAAGACGGGGTGGGGATTGACTAGAGGCGGGGTCGGAGAAGGGTCGGCAGGAACCTGCAGAAACGAAGACACGTGAGAACACCCAAACACAAACATTTTCAGAATGTGATTTAATTCAATTGGCTATTGGACATTTAGAACAAAAAAAAGAAAACAGTGTGGCTGATCAGGGAACATTCACCCATTTGACAAACACAGCTTACAAGGTTATTCTCAAAATGACACTAATGGTCTCCAGTCAGAGGATATCATTTTTGGTAGACTCAGGCGCAACCGAATCTGTAATACAAGAAAGTCAATTAGCTCCAAAATCAAAACTCAGTGGACGAGCCATGAGAACAATTATATTGGGGACCAAACAGGTGTGCAGCAGGGGTCATATTGACAGACGCTCTGAAAAACACATTTTTCAATGTATGGGATTCCACTCCTCACATCTCTATATCCAAAGCCACAAATCAGAGATGGGAAGATATGGGCCCATGGGTAAAGAAGTGTAGGAGAGAAAAAGATTGGAAAGACACCGAAACACCTGGGCTACAATATAATGGGAGTAATAATGTGTACAGGCAAAGGTGTCAAACAACCTTTTATGCTAAAAGGACTGTTGAACTGGTACCAGAAGGGAAGCCTCACACAACAATCATGCTACAAGCCCTAACACCAGATTCACCTGAACTGTCTAGTGTGCCAAAGAAACTGAGCTCAGCACAAATATGATGTGGGACTATTAGCTGGAGCTCAACCGGTTGAGGTAGTGCCAAAATCAACTTACAAGTCGTGCAAACATCAGTACCCCCTAAAACAGGAAGCTATAGATGGTATAACCCCGGTTTTTGAGTCATTGGTAAAAACTGGCATAATAGTACCATGTGAATCGCTAGGAATGACATCATATTGTCGACAATGGGACCCAACTATGCTGAAATAGAGGCACCCTTAGCAGGAATAGCTCATGGGCAAGGAGTGACTGAAACTCAGAAAGTGACTTGGACACCGGAGGCAGAAAAAGCCTTTGTAGACTTAAAAATAGCATTGCAGACAACGCCCAGCCTGGGCTTACCAGACATGACAAAACTGTTCATACAGACAGTGGATGAAAAACAGGGGTTCATGACATCAGTTTTGCTGCAAGAGCATGGAGGAAAATTGAGACGAGTAGCTTATTTTTCATCTAAACTCGCAGCTGTAGCAGCAGGGTTACCTAGATGTCTCAGAGCGGTAGACGCAGCAGAATTAGCAGTGATGGCATCCAGGGACCTGGTAGGATACACCGACCTGACCTTACTAGTCCCTCATGCAGTATCTATGATCCTTCTAGAGCAAAAGACAGCACATTTGTCTGCTGGCAGGTGGCTAAGATACAATACTATTCTGCTTGAAATGCCTAAAATAACGGTTAAAAGATGCACTGTACTAACCCTGCTACTCTCCTCCCAATCCCAGAGGAAGGTGAGCCCCATGACTGTGTAGCAGCAATAATGGAAGTCTGTTCCCCCAGGCCAGACATGCAGGAAGTTCCCGTCCAGAATGCAGATTGGGAACTGTTTGTGGACAGATCAGCCTCTCGTAACCCAGAGACAGGCATAAATCAAACAGGCTATGCTGTGGTAACATTGCATGACACAATTGAGGCAGAACCACTGCCTGGTAATTACTCAGCGCAAGCAGCCGAACTAGTGGCTTTGACAACAGCTAATGTGTTGGCTAAGGGTAAAACGGTTAACATTTATACTGACAGTGTAGTGCATGATTTTGGCACATTGTGGAAAAACAGAAAATACTTAACATCCACAGGCAAACCAATTGCACATCACAAACTGGTGTCTGAATTACATGAGGCTATTCAACTACCTGCGCAAGTGGCAATATGCAAATGTGACGCTCACACTAACCGCACAGATTCTGTTTCACTGAGGAACGCGAGAGCAGATGCAGCTGCTAAAGCAGCAGCCACACGAGGAATGACAACTATTTACTTAGCAGAGGTAGACCCGCCTACTACACCAGCAGTGGATATACAGGAAATACAAGGCAAAGCATCAAAAGAGGAAGTAGCTCTGTGGAAAAAGAGTGGGTGTGCACTGACAAGCGGTGTGTGGTATGGCCCTGATGGCTGCCTAAAAACTTATTCCCCTTCTATGCTAAGTTGACACATGGGAAAGATCATGTGTCAAAAGCGGGATATATCAGGAAATAAGTAGGTACTGGTACACAAAAGGCTTCACAAATTACTCACAAAAAATTTGTAAACAATGTGTAATCTGTGCAAAAAACAACATTGGGAGAATAGCAGATGCCTCCTAGCGCACATCCACCACCGGATAAACCATTTGATCATCTCCAAATGGATTTTATCGAACTCACACCAAGTGAAGGGAAGAAATACTGTTTGGTAATAGTAGATATGTTCTCAAAATGGGTGGAAGCATTCCCAACATCAAAAGCAGATGCTGGAGCTGTAGCAAAGGCTCTGATAAGGGAAATTATTCCTCGATGGGGAATTCCAGTAAAAATCAGTAGTGACA